>CABHPP010108833.1:14014-41002 GCA_902168425.1 Peromyscus attwateri
TGTGTGTGTGTGTGTGTGTGTGTGTGTGTGTGTGTGTGTGTGTGTGCGTGTGTGCATATGTGTGCATGTGTATGTACACAGAGGACAGCTTAGGGGAGTCATTTTTCTTCTTCTACCATGTGACTCCCCAGGATTGAACTCGGGTCTTCAGGCTTGGCCATAAATACCTTTTAAGCATTCTGCTTCACATCAACCCTGTAGTAAGGTTTAAAACGGAGATCTTTATACAGTGCTTGCTTTCTTCAGGAAAAAAATATCAAAGGGAGGGAAATTCCAACCTCGGAAGCACCTGAGCTTTGTAGAGACGATTCTGGTACATTCTCTGCTAATGCCCCCATAGTTTCTAACTCTGGAGATATGAAGCTTATAAGAACTTAATTCTCAGCTATCTGGAAACTTCTGATCCAATCTGTGTGTTATATTATCCCCTCTCCTCTTTATGATTATAGTCTGATAAGTCAAATGAAAATTCAAACGAGTCAAATTTATAATCTATAATGAGTTTGGTAAAATCTGCTAGAGGCAGCTGCATGTGTGGTAGCAGTTCATAGAACAACAGTGACACCGGTGTTTCAGAGCCCAAGCCTCAACTGTACTAAATAACGTGATTTAAAAATTGAATCCAGATACTCACACATCCATACTGTTGCTGCAGTATTCACAATAGTTAGGACATGGAGCAGGAGTGGAGGATGGTCTTGTGGCCCACATACACAATGGGACTTTATGCAGCTGTTAAGAAAAGAGAAATTCTGGAATTTTCCAGAAAATGGGTAAGATTGTAGAGCAGTGGTTCTCAACCTTCCTAATGCTGTGACCCTTTCATACAGTTCCTCATGTTGTGGTGACCCCAACCATAAAATTATTTTTGTTTCTATTTCATAACTGTAATTTTGTTGCTGTTATAAGTTGTGATGCAAGGATCTGTGCTTTCTGATGGTCTTAGGCGATCCCTGTGAAAGGATCATTTGACCTCCCAAATGGGTCATGACCCACAGGTTGAGAACCACTGTTGTATTCTATTGCATGAGCTGATGCAGTCTAAGAGACACAGAAATCTCATGTTCTCTCTCCTATGCTGATCCTCAATGTTGCTTTACCTGCATATAAATAAAGCTTATGAGAAGGGAGCTAGACTATGAGGCCACATGAGAGATAATAAGAGGGGAACAGGTGGAAGAAAGTAGACAAAAGGTCATTTGGGCTGTGAAAGTTGACGAGATGACAAGGGCTGGGAGGGAGCAAGGGGTGGAGAGGGGAGAGAGAAATAATCAAAGCAAACTTCGTTTGAGAAACACTGTAATAAAACCGAATCCTTTGTAGACTAATAAAGACAAATAGACCTTTAAACCATATCTATTCAACAAGCCCAATCCAAAAGCAAACTAAAATACTTTTAACATAAGCATTTAGACTACAAAAATAACTTTAAACAGTAACCATACTGGCAATTATTTCAGTTCAGCAACTCTAGGTTTTATTTATTCCTTATCTCAACAGTTAACTGCAGAGGGGATAAATAGGGGTCGTAGGGAGTGGGGCTCAGGGTGGTCTGTATACATTGTGTACACATGCAGAACCATCTAAGAACAAATTTGTTTAAATTATACTAAATAACATAATTAAATTTTTTAACTATACAAAATAACATAATTAAAATTTTATTTTGTTTTTATTTTATGTATATGGGCATTTTGCCTGCCTGCATGTCTGTGTACCACATATATACAGTGTGGAGGTCAGAAAAGAGTGTCAAATTCCCTGGGACTAGAGTTACAGATGGCTGTGACCTGCCATGTGGGTTCTGGGAACTGAACCAGGTCCTCTGGAAGAGCAGTCAGGACCCTTAACAAATAGGCAATCTCAAAAAACAAAAACAAAAACCAAAAAAACCTACATTTATGTAGGTTGCATTCATATAGCCAAGTGTCTCCCAACTCAGTAGTGCACATGAGTGTGTGTACGTGTTTTCATGTGCTTTTCTAGACAGATACATTAGATTTTTGTACATTAGATACACAGGCTACATGTCCTTGGTCATTGCATATACCTTGTAGTTGCTAGCTTTAAAACTATCTTCCAAACACAGCTGTTTAAGGACTTACATTTTAAACCCGTATCCCCCCAGCTGTAGACAGAACAACAGTGCCTGTGAAACATAGCCTACATTTGTAGTCAAATTATTATTTGTCATTTCATCCATGTTATCATTTTAGATTAGTTCAATTTCTTCCAAATCCTGAGCTTACGAGTGTCTGCTAATTAGCATAGCTGTGCATGCAATCTTAAATGTGAAGGAGATTAGTGAGCGTGAGCTGGAACACACTGGGAAAAGTCAGCCACTTTGGTCATCCCAGTACTCATGGGAGGAGGGAGAACACAGTGCTGGGTACTGGGTCCCTTTAACTAACAGGACTTGGCTCTGTGATTTGTTGAGGGAGACAATGGCTTGAGCCAGTGGTAGCTAGGGAGGAGTCAGATAAGCTAATGCCAACACTCTCTCCATTCATTGTGTCCAAACACTCCGGAAAGGGCACAGGAAAGGTCAATCGGGGTTATGTCTTATCAGGACAGATGGGCTCAAGTGTCACGGCAAAGCCAACAATCTTGTACCTAGCAGAGCTTTGGGAATTTGGGGTGGATCACCCATGCTGGCTGGGCTTGTACTGTCTAGAGAGCTGAGCCCTGAGAAGGGCTACGTGGGTTATTAGAATTTATGCAGGACCTCAACCCAGCACAGTGAGCCCACTCAGTTCCCTGGCTCCCTGACCGCTAGTGGAGCTATATTTTAAGAAGTGTTTAAAATTCAGTAAAGAAAAGACTCATCAGAAAATCAGGTTGATTCTCAGGAAATGGTCACATTCTCAGAGCAGTGTACCTAGGTAGCCAAGACTTAGGCTTTTTAGGATATATGCTTCCTTTGGGTTGGGGAAAAATACCAGTAAGGTATTGCAAACCACTAATAATTGCTCATATTTGCTGAGAACCTTCTACATGCTGCAAACCCTGTGAGCTTTTGTGATTTATGTTATTATTGTCTTGTTGGCCCATTGCTCCAAATGCTCCAAACAGCACCCCAACTCTAGTTGGTGCTCAATAAATATTTGTTGAATGAATCACCATCTTGGGCCCAGATATGAATGGTCTGTTGTATATAAAGTCAATTTTAGCAACTCAAATAACCCATCCTGGGCAGTTTGCAGATGAGATATTAAACAATACTGCTCATTTCTCACATCCAGAGATGAAAGACCCAGAACTCAAACCCTAGGCAAATGGATTCTTTTTTTAAAAAATAACATTAATTAATTAATTTTGTCTATATGCATGCTTATGTGAGCATGCATATGTGCCATGGTGCATGTATGAAGGTCAAAAGATGCCTTGCAGGAGTCTATTTTCTTCGTTTGACCACATGGGTCCTGGGCATCAGATCTGGGTCAGCAGACTTGGCACATGCCCTTGCTGCTAAGCTATCTTACTGACCCAGGCTTGTAGATTCTGATATTTTAGAATCAGAAAATATGGTGATATTTTATTTGTACTGAAATGTGATTTTACTTGTATGTTAATAAATAAAGTTGCCTGGGGGGTCAGAGCTAATAGCAAGCCATAGCAGAAGCTGGGTGGTGGTGGCGCATACCTTTAATCCCAGCACTTGGGAGGCAGAGCTAGGCAGATCTCTGTGTGTTCAAGGATACAGCCAGCATGGAGACACACGCCCTTAATCTCAATACCAACCATAGAAGACCTGGAGGTCTGTACAGACAGGCAGTGACAAGGAGGTCATATGGTTGGGTGAGAAGGCAGAACAGAAAGCCAATAAAAGGACAGATATACAGGAAGTAGCTCCTTTTTCTGAGAGGAAGGACGACAGCAGCAGAGAAGGGTAAGCTCAGCTCTCAGCTACTGCTCTGACCTCTTGGGCTTTTAACTCTGCAATTGGCTCTGTGTTTCTTATTTAATAAGACTGTTCTCTACAGTCACAAGTGCTTTCCTCTCTCTCTTCTACAAAGTCAACACTTGACCCTTAGTGTGCATTAGAATACAACCCACCTTATTCAGTTCCTGGTATTTCACAGTAAGATTGATCTCGGTCCCTGTCTCTAGACTGTTTACTATAGACCAGCAGTTCTCAACCTTCCTAATGCTGCGACCCTTTAATACAGTTCCTTATGTTGTAGTAACCCCCAACCATGAAATTATTTTCATTCCTACTTCATAACTGTAATTTTGCTACTGTTATGAAACATAATGTAAATATCTGATATGCAGGGTATTTTTAATGCAACCCCCTGTGGGGTTGCGACTCACAGATGGAGAACCACTGCAAGAATATTCTGACACTCTACAAACACAAGCAGCCTTTACCATCAAATGTCTTTTTGTAGTTAAAAATTCCAAAGACAACACAATCCAGATTCTCTGTGTGATATCCATCTTTACATGGCTTATTTTTTTATGTTACTTTTACTTTCTCTTTAAAGACTTTATTTTTAAAACTATCTATTTCTTTATATAACTGCATATATTACATTTTTTCTCTCTTCCAAACCAATGTACATTTTTACACACACTGTAAACCGTTTAGAGGTTTATCCCATCTGAATCTGTCTTATTGTGAATCTATTGCTTTAAACTGCAGCATTTTCCACCCACCTCAGCCTCCCAACATGGTGGTGGTACGTTTACCACCAGCTTTGGGGAAACCATGTACACTACCAGACTCTGGGAGGTAGTGAGCCTATGCCTCTATCAAAGCAGTGTGTAGCCCAGAAACCTCTTATTTATTTATTTATTTATTAATTTTTTAAGTAGCAAAAGCTATATCTACCATGCACCATGTTGCGCAGCTTGCAGAAACCTCTGTGTAACTTGGCGGGAATGTGCCACGGTGTAGCTTCAGGCTGCATGCCACAAACCTGCCATAGAGTAGCTCAAGCCTGCATGTTGCAGCATCTCACTGCCCGCATGAAACATGAAGCAGGAACTTCGGTGGAAACTCGAGCCATTGGGCGTCATTTGTAGCTGAAGGTTTTCCTGTGCTCACCTGGCACCAAGGACCCCACAGCCGCTTATAAAATAGTCACTCAGAAACTTATATTAATTAAAACTGTATGGCCTAATGGCTTAGGCTTCCTGTTAGCTAGATCTTACATCTTAAATTAACCCATTTCTATAAATCTATACCTTGCCACATGGCTCGTGGCTTATCGGTATCTTTACACCTTGCTTCTCATGGCAGCAGCTAGCAGCATCTCCTGACTCAGCCTTCCTCTTCCCAGCATTCTCCTCTCTGCTTATCCTGCCTATACTTTACTTCCCGCCTGGCTACTGGCCAATCAGCGTTTTATTTATCAACCAAATCAGAGCAACACATTCACAGCATACAGAGTGATATCCACAGCAAAACACTGCCTTCAAAAGTTACAGTTCTGTCTGCCATCGTGAGTCATCTGCCAGCAAAGCTAGAGCAGGTCAATCTACTGACATTAGCTGGTGAAACACCACTAGCTATGGACATCAGGCTAGGGCCCATTTCCTAGATGGAGGGAACCCTTTCCTTTACCTGGATTACCACTGTGTGGTAATGGGGACGTGTTGGTCTTCAATGTGTCCTTGAGCAAGTTTGGCTCTGAAGATGGATGCTGTAGTGAGATATCTGTAGAAACTAATTTCTTCAGCATGTGCTCATAGGACAACATGGTTCACCTGCTGCTCTCTGTAATAACTAATAAACTAAACTTGGAGCCTGAAGAACTCACTCTAAGAAATGGGGAATGGCCCTGCTCCTTGGACTGGTCCCCCTGAGCCAGGGAGAGCTGACAATAGCTTTTGCAGCAAGGGCACTTGAATTAGAGGCTGAACTGAGACCATCTAGGCAGCAGAGTGGCTATAAAACAATACTATGACTTTCGGCTGTAATAGGAGTGGATGGTGTGGACCTCAGGTGATGCAGGCGGTACCCCATTAGTGCCTTTCCTTTTATGTTTTCCAAGGAAGGGTTGGTTAACTTTCTTATTTTTCTAAAGGATTGCCTTCCCCTTGAGATTGTCTTCTTTCAAGTTTCCTAACTGTCTCATTTGCAGTAAACTTCTCTTATGTTTGGCAAGTGAAGCTTGGGCTTGGAGCAAAATAATCCAGGCTAACACTGAAGGGGAGGATTATAGTCTACTTCAGGGCTCTTGTGGGTAATGGCCAGATAGAGACAGAGAGGAGGAGATTGTTTGTACCCATAGAAGTCATGCCCACTGGAAACAGTATGAACTGGGTAATAACGCTAGCAATAACTATTTATATTGTGGACATGTTCAATGCATAGAGATTAGAGAAGAGAAATGTATTACAATTTAACAGCCTATAGACATTCAAATAAAGTATTCTGTCTAGAAGTTGGCAGGCTCTATGCTCTATCTTTCCCCATTACTGGGAGGTGAATCTAGGAGAGGAATTTAGAGAGTCAATCTAGAGAAGGGCTAGAGCTGGTTCAAGATCGTATAAAACAAGGTTTTGTGGGTATAGGGACATGAAACACTTGATGTGCTAATCAAGATGTGATTGTATGTGTATCACAGAGAATGTGAAATCTTGTCATCTAGAGAGTAGTCAACTACAGGATGCGTGAGCCGTTTCCAGAAAGGAGGTGCCATCAGTTTATTAGTCGTAAAAGGCATCATTGTTCCAAGCAGGCTGAAGTGTTCACACTCGGACATCCTGCTAGATGTTTAGTCAGGATATTTGAAGCTGGTGTGTGCATGAGTATGTATATGAACACACATACGCATACAGGTGTGTATATACATACATGCTGGAGGTCAGGTCCATCAAGTGCCTTCCTCGATCACTCAACCTTAGTTTTGAGAGTACTTCTCTCACTGAATTTGGAAATTGTAGGGATCCACCTGTCTCTGTAGTTTCAGGGCTGGGGTTAGAGGGATACACTGATGTGACTATCCTTTATGTGGATGCTGGGATCTGAATTCAGGCTCAACAAAGCCATCGTCTCTTCCCCTCCAGTGGAGCATCCAACTTCAAGTGAGTTTGGATCTGAGGTTAGTAAGCTGTCCAGGAATGATGTCATTTCAAATGAGGCAGCGTAAGTAAACGTCACAGGGTGTGAAGAGACACATTTTATGCAGCCTTCCATTGTTTTAAAATAGTTGGTTTCTGTCACATCATGGGCAGTTATAGTAGACTGCTTTATGTTATTATAAAGGTGACACTAGAGCTAGATAATTATAAAGAAAATAGGTTTATTTACTCCACAACTTGGAAGGCTAAAAGTTCCAGTACCATAGCATCATAGCCCTCTGAACTATGCCACCTAATGACTGATGGCACCTTATGTCATGCAGGAGCGATCCAGCACGTGGCCTGACAGGAAGTCAGAGTCAGGGGTAGGTCCAGTCTTAACTCCTGCTAGACTTCATCTCTTCAAGTTCCTATCCCTTCTCCATCTGCTACATTAGGACCACACTCCCCTCTTACAGTTCTGGGTGGAATAGCAACATGAACCTCTGGAGGACACACTCAAAATATACACAGATCCCAGAAGGAGGTCACAGTCAGAAATCCACCCATCCCCGTTCTGGCTCTAGTGAAAACAGCGATTTTCCCAGGGTTTGATACAGCAAGCATCATGGCCACTCTGAAACTGAAGCTCTTGGAAGATTCTACTAGCATTCATAAACTCTTGCCACGGAAAGATGTATACTTCCCCCAAGCTAATCATGTGATAATTCTAGAGGACATTCTGTATCCTTGTGACCGGTTGGCAAATCTGTGAGCCCAAGATTTGTTGCAGAGCTGGAACATTCTTCATTGCAGAGCTGTGCTCTGTGTTTTAGAACATTAGCAGTGCCGCTAGCCTCCATACCCAGTGGATGCCAGTGGCGACCCCCAGATCTGTGACAACCATGTGTGTCTCCAGACATCAAGACAGCGTCCCCTCTCCATGAGGAATGCCATAGAGCTGGTGAGACCACAGTGGAAGTTTATGAGCTCACCTCCCAAGTCATAAGTGGCCTTTTCATGTCCTTGTGTGACCAAACCACAGAGGTACACAGAAGCCCCACTTTGTGCATCCTTTTCACAATCTTGTTCTCGCTTTTACTGCCCAATAGCCCATATGCGAGAAGGTAAATAGTTTATCACTCCACAAGCTCCAATTGGGGGCTCTGTTCCCTCACCGGCCACATAAGCTCATATATTGACTCAGCTCTGCATTGTTCAGTTGTATCATAAGGTAACTCTCTGTCTGCTTCACAGAAATGTCACCAGAGCAGATGAGATGCCATGGAGGAATGGCACTTTAGAGACTGCCAAAGCCAGTTCAAACGTAAGATGTTATTAAATTGAGAAGTATCCATTAGCCTATAAAAATGACAAGAGCACCAGCCCTGAACCTTCTTCAGGAATGGAATCTTGAGAAATGATTATACTTGTAGAATATTAAAAACCAAAATGGCCCAGAGATTGGCTATCACACTTGACACTAATTTCCTCTGTACAGTCCAGTACAGCAGGTCCACTCAAAATCATTTTGTATCCCCCAAAGAAGTCACTCTAAATAGAAATAAAGTGAGTGAACAATAGCCAACTATGACTGTTTTTTTAGCTAGTTCCAAAGCCTTCATTAGGCTTGCAGGACAACAATGATGCTGTTTGAGTAAAATAAAAAGACTCTGGAATGAGTCTACAAAGAATTAGAAGTGAGTAGTGTCTTGCTTGTGCATAAAAAATAAATCCACATGACCCTGGGAAGTGACTGCAAAGCTGGGGTGGGGTGGCAGCACTGGGGTGCAGCTTACATCTCGTGGCTGCTGGCTACTAAGCAGATAGCTGATGGCCACTACAAAGGAAATTGGTTATTCCTCACCAAACCGTGGGGTGGGAGCTGGATGCAGTCACATGCATGGTTAGCTTCCGAGTTTGCAAAGGCACACAAGGCCGTAGTAGTGGTCCTGATTTCTGTGGTCCTCTTCTGCTTCTGCGTCCTAGGCTGTGGCCTCGCTGGAATGGTAACTGCTATCATTCTCATGCAGCTGCTGTTTGCAGCCCATGAAGACATAAAGATTATGCTCAGCCCCAAAGGTCACCTGCCCAGATAGTTTCCTTCCCTCCCTCCCTCTCTCCCTCCTTCCTTCCTAAGTGAATTTTGGTTTGGTTGCATTGTTTTAGGACTGAAAACAGAAAATGTCCTTTTCAAGGGTTTGAGGAAAAATGGGCAGGGGGTTCTAGAGGCATGTGGGCCTACTGGGTGCAGGGTATGAGGAGGTCAGAATGCGCATTACACTGAGAACACTCAATGCCATGGTGAGACTATGGTTTCAGAGGTGTGTCGCCTGGTGGGTGAGAAGAAGGACAGCCGAGGAGGATGCAATAAACAAATGAGAGCAAGTGAACTTGGTCCAGCAATGACCGGGAAACCCATGGGAAACAAAACCACTCTGGGTGAAATGACTTTGTGAGGTTTGTTTAAACACTGATGGAGAAGGGCTATTTATGATGGGGCCAATCTGAGCCTGGTGCACTAGGAGTCGCCAACCTGTTGGTGGCTCTTAAGATTTGATATAGACTTTGACAACTATTCTTCTGGGAGGTTCATATCAATGGATGGTCAGCACAGCAGGAGAAAATGCTGGGGAGAGGTGTTTCATTGAGGGCATTGATGGTCTCATAATTATGAGCCTGGTACAGGGCAGAATATGAGTCTGAGGAACTCACCATTGGTCACACAGCAGAGAAGCCCTGACCCCTGGAGCAGCAATGCCCTTGACTTTAGAAGGCCACATATGGAAGAGTTGTTAGGAGGCAGGACAGCTGTCATCTAGGGATGGTTGAAGATGCCTGTAAGTCATTCTCTCTGTTTTATTTCTCTTCTGCTAGTTTTGAAACTTGAGTGAAGTCTCAAAGGGTGGCAAGATTAAACAAGGAGAAAGATCTCTTCTCTCCGAGCCTGAGATCATCTCTTGTGGTATTTACCCTCCACTCATGAAGTTAGTGGTACCCACTGCTTTGGGGAGCTGCAGATACACAGCAACAAGGATGCTCACCAAAGGCTCAGGTAGCTTTGAAATTTACAACTGGCACTGGAAGCTGCAGATTCCTGCTGCAAGACCTCTGCCTTTTCAGGCAGAGGGTTTTTTGTGAGCTTCAAAGGCTGGGACAACTCATGGTATCGTTAGAGCATTGACCTTTAGGGTCAAAGACACAAGAAGTTATCCCAGAGTGTTTCTACCCTGAGGAAAAAGAGGCCATGCAGTTGGCAGGATGAGAAGTTCCAAAGGGAACAAGAACAGAGCACATATGTCTGTGAGGGTCCACATGAGGGCCTGCTCCACATCTGTGGGGTTAACTCCAGAAGAGGAGAGTGTAGCTGATGCCCATGAATTGAGCAATTATAAAGAAGATGTATAAGAAGGCAACCTGAAGCCAGGGATGTGGTTTAGTTGGTAAACGATGTGCCTAACAGGCATGAAGATGTGGATTCAATCCCCTAGGACCCTTATTTTTTTAAAGCTGGGCATAGCAACACATTCTTATAATCTTAATGTTGGGCAAGCAGAAACAGGTAGATGCCTGGGCCTCTCTGGCAGACAGCTTACCCTGCTTAATGGATTCCAAGCCTGTAAGAGACCTTGTCTCAATAACAGAGAAGCCCTCCAACGTAACAGCACAGTGAAAAGGGCTGGGTAGTGTCTGAGGAATGATAGTCAAGATTGTGCCTCCACATGAACATGCATGTATCCCCCACCACACATACACACAAGAATCAAAGAAAGAGAGCAGCTGGGTCTGAAGTCAAGGGCAAGTTAGCCAGGCAGCCAGCTAGCAACATACAAATAGTGTTGTGACGTTTTCAGCAGCAAGATGAGCCTCTGCCTTACTCAGTTCTGAGTCTCCCTCAATCCCCAGAGGAGAGCAGAATCTAATGAGTGTATTAGTTTCCCATTCCAGCCATTCCTCTGTGTGGGTCCCAGTCATAAGAGGACATGAAGCACAGCCACAGTTGATGAGTAAGGAAAATATGAGTCTCCTCTTACGTCATGTTTGGCATTCTCCAAGTTCCTTTATCTGCAATTTTAAGATTAAATTCCAGAAATAAACAACCCACAAGTTGCAACTGCATGCTCTTATGAGTAGTATAATAGAATCTCAAGCTTTCTTGGTCTGTCTTGCCATGGAGGTGACTCTTGCCTTTGACTCCAGTGTCCACACCATATACACTACCCTCCCACTGGTTTCTTGGTAGTGTGATGCGGGTTTTCAGGTCAGCTACCATTGTATCACTGCTCATATGTTCAAGAAACCATAATTTCACTTAATAGTGGCCCCCAGAGAACAAGGGTAATCTGTTAATTTGGATATGCTGAATAGAAGCCTATCAATCACTTCCTTTAAGTGAAAACTGGAAGTTAGTGACTTAATAAAGAAAATATAAGCTGAGATTGCTACAATTCACAATATAATATGTTGAGAGAGATGAGACCCAATTCATTGAACTTTTGGTATAATATATTGCTGTATTAATTGCATTTCATTAGTATTTTTAATCTCTTACTGTGCCATTTTTAAATTAAACTTTATAATAATGTTTGTATAGAAAAAAAAATACAGTATAAGTAGACTTCACTACTGTCCCAAGCATCTGATGGGTTCTCGGACACATCTCTCACAGGTAAGGCGATGCTGCTATAAACCTTTATTATTGCAAGCTATTGAGATTGTAAGGGGTACCCAAATGTTGCCTGAGAGTGGCCTAGGAAAAGCGATGTTAGGGATGCCATTTCAAAAGCTTTCCTACCCTAGGAAGTACAGCAAGGGACCAATGGGAGAGGACCTGCAGACAGTGAGCAAAGGACATGGAGTGACCAGGACAGACCTGGAGACCAACGCCCAGGAGGGATGTAAAACTTACCTGCAGATGAGTCATGTCACTACAGTTGACTCACACAGGCCTTTATTTTTCTGTATTTTCCAAATTATGTATGATGAACATGTATACTAATGCCATGCAGTTTACAGGCTGGGTTACAACCCTTGTGAAGGATTGGAAAACCTTGAACACCCAAAGGATTTCTCTGGAAGTAGCATGTGAAGTTAGATCGATGTCCATTTCCCAAAGATCAGAGAAATCGAGGCACAGGCAGCCCTCCCCCACCTTACTCTCCTTTTAGGCAGTGCAGGGTTAAAACAGGGCTCCTGTGGGAAATGGTACCCAGATGACCACATCAGGGGGTCACCAGTGATCATATACTTGACAGAGCCCTGTTTCCAGGGACACTTTGAGAAGCCGGTTTCTAGCAATCATCAATGCTGCTGGAGCACTGTAGTCGGGCTTACATAATAATGGAAATCATAATTTACTGAAGGTCTATAAAATTTGGTGCACTTTGACTGTGGTGAAGAGAAGGATTTCATTGCCCTGCCATTCAGTTCAGTATGAAAGACATTGTAGCATGCTTCATTTTTCTCAAACTCTCTCTCCATTTCATGGAAGGCAGATAATGTCAACTTTGGCAATTTGCAGTTTTCCTGCCATCATTTCAGACCGAAAATTTCCTCCCGGCCTGCCTTTTCCTTAGCCGCAGCATGTGTCCATCGGTATCAATCCATCCTGGAACCCTTCCAGCACATCCCATTGGACTCCCATAACAGCCTGTCTGGAGAGCCACCACCCTCTGGGATTATCTTCTCTGCAGAGCAGGAACTCTTTGAAATGATACACATTTACAAGGGCAGAAAAGACTCAGGGAATTGTTCCAGTTTCTCTGTGTCAGGCCAGAGCTGCCCCTGAGTGAGTCCTACACCCTCTAAATGCAGAAGGTACAGTGGGCACTAGGATCTTGGTACCTCCTTCCTTCCATATTGGGACCCCAAGACTCTTCTTTCAAGAGTGCCAACACTGTAGATTCTCCATGGCCACCAGCCCCAGTGTCCATCCAGAGTCACCAGGGCGTCCCTGACGGTTCTCAGGTTTGTTTCCAAGCAGCACCCTTTCTGTTCATGGGTGTTTCATCTGCCAGTTAGGAAAGGCAAGGGGGAATTCTCCTAAAAACCTCCTGTCTTCATTCTACATTTATCCATTTTTTTTAAGTAAAAGCCAAGAGTTAGATTTTGTTGTGCTATAGTTTACCCCCCACCCCCTGCCACCAAGGACAGTGGAGGCCTCCTGGCCAGGCGCCTGGACAAGTGAACTGAGTATCTGCTATGCTTTGAATGGAGTCTATAAAAGCCAGTTTAGCTACACATCCCCTGTGTTCCCTGCCTCTCCCTGCCATCTGTAGTGTCTTGAGACTCTGCCACCACCTGATAATGGCCTCTTCATCTTGTACCAGAAGTTAGAGCCCCAATAAACCTCTTTCCCTTACAACTTACCCTGTTTCTGGTGCTGTGTTGGGACCCAGGCCAACCCAGGGTTTTTCCTTGAGGCCCTGATGTATGGAGAAGGAATGTGGTTCCTTGTCTAAAACCAGGAACATAATTGGTAAGGCCAGTCATGGCCTGGGACCAGGGCCTTCGAGGACCTTCAACTTTGGATCCTGAGAGTCCAAATTTTCCTTTCCTTCAAGGGCTGCGGTGATCAGTCCCAAAGCCGTTGAGTGCCCAGTCTGTGATACTCTTGAGATATCTTGTGCTCCCTTTATGCAGCATTGCTGGATTTGCATCTTGCTTACTTCTTCTCATTGTATGATAGCTTCTGCTGCCTATGTCTCATTTTCCACACACACACCCCGAAAGCCTTGTATAAGATGCTGTGCTTCTTTAAAAACAACAACAACAACAACTTGTTTGTCACAAGATGTGGCTTGTGTAAGATGATCTGACCCCAGCTTTCCTCTTGTTCTTATTTCTCATCTCCTGGTCTTCTCTCTCAGGAACAGGTCTGTACTATGTGTTGGCAACAGGAAGTGGACTAAGATGGGATCATGGTTCAGTAAACAGTGTGGGTTTGGCTTTTCTGGTGAACCTTCATCATCCTGCAGAGGACCAAAGGAATTCTTTATTTCCCAATTTTCCCTCAGTTTTGCATATGGTCTAAATGGGCTAGTGATGTGTCCCTTCTCTCTACTATCAAGGGACCCTGAGGTGTTGACTAAGGTCTCCTGTCCCTACACAAATAGTTTGGCCATGGGAGCAGAAAGAGATGCTATTCAGTCAGTTTTTGATGGGCTTGACAAAATCTAGGCTGCAGGTTCACCAGCTCTATCAGGATCTAGGCTGGAGGTTCACCAGCTCTATCAATCAGGATTTAGGCTGGAGGTTCACCAGCTCTTTCAGGATCTAGGCTGGAGGTTCACTAGCTCTATCAGGATCTAGGCTGGAGATTCACCAGCTCCATCAGGTAGAATCAGCTGGTGAGCTCTAAAACCTTTGGGGTTCCACAATGAATCAGACTTTGAAGACAGGACCGATGCAGTGCTATACCTAATTCTGACATAAAACCAAAGCTGCCAATCACTGATGGAGAGCAGGCTTTCTTACTGGGTGCCATTAGAATGTCATCTCCAGTCACTCATTGCAGGGAGGGGGGTTGCTGTTCTGCACATGGAGAGTGGTAAGCAGTGTTTCCAGCTTCTACACACTTGGTGGTATCACATCTCCCCAGTGGTGAAATCTAACACATCCCTAGATGTTGCCCAGTGTCCAGCTGGAGGTGGAGATAGGAAACAAAATCTCTGCTTTGAAAAATAAAAGGCTGATATTGACTAACAGAGCAAGTAGGTTTACCTGGCCTCTGGACTTGAGAAGGACAAACACTTTCACTCTGAATCTGAGTTCTTAGTGGACCAGGACCATCTTTAGCTCCTATGTGCCTCTGAGTATGTAATATAAAGGATCAGAAAAGGACAGGGACAAAACCAGAGGTGTCCTTAATTCTAGCTCATGGAGCTGACTGTCCTCTTCCAAGCTGTCTCACCACAAGTCAGGACAGCTCTGAAGACCACCTTGTTATCTGATCAGAGCCACACTCCTTATGCTCTCCTCTCTGAGGTACAATGCCTGCCTCAGTGCCCTGGGCTCCCGTTCTAGATACAGGTCCTCTGACATATCTTCATAGTGCACAGATGCATCAAGGTAATTATGTGGAACCCCAATGACACCCCATATGCATTACAGGCCCCCAGGCCTAGCAACACTGATAATCAGGACTGGATAGCTCCTCGTTGTGGAGGTTGGCCTGAAGTTGTTTTAGCAATGCTGACCTGAACTTGCCAGAAGCCAAGAGCATAAGATCTTCCTCTGCAGGTTATAAAACCCCCAGATATTTTCTTCAGGTATCACTCAATACCCTGTGGGGGATGGAATCACCTCTTACTGAGGATAGCTCATATAGTAAATTCCCATTTTCAAGCCAGCTGATCAGATATTTGAAAAATATAACACAGAGCTCTACCTCTGCAATTTTTCTCCCCCACTTTTTTTTTGACAATTTCACATATAGATTATATTTGTGGTTATATTCACCCCATCATCTTCTGTTATCCCCATCCATTCCCTCTAAAACCTCTCCTTTCCAGCAAGACTCCCAGAAGCTACACCCTTAATGGGAATGATGCTCCTGCCTCCAGCAACATTTAAGCGGCCACAGAGCCTTGGGCGGGGTGTGGCCTCGAGAGCACAGCTTCTTTCCATAATGGAACATTGAAAGGCTCCATCTGGTACAGGTGTCCATAGCTGATGTGTGTACATGATTGCAGCATCCATGTCATATCTGGCTCTCCTCCCCATCCCCCAGCCCTTATGATTTTTCACCTCCTCTTCTGAAATGTTCCCTGGGCCCTTTGGGTAGCGATACAGATGCTCAGTTTAGTCTGAGTGTTCAACAGTCATTTATTCTCAGCACTTTGATCAGATGTGAGTCCCTACATTAAATGCAACCAACCCTCAGCCAAAGGAACTGCCCTGCCCCAGGCTGAGAGCAGCACTAGTCTGTTGGAATAAATGTAAATATTTAGAAGGGCATGTGACACGTTCATTTAGGGAAACAATGGATGAATGTTCCCACTGTGCCGTTGTCTTCTCATCCATACATTTTGACAAGGTTTATAGTACCAGCTATGTACTCCCTCCCGTGTAATGGGCTTCTAATCCAATCACAAGGCAGTTGTCCAGGGCCCGAGAAGTAGCTTGATATGTAAAGGCACTTACTGTGCAAGCCTGATACTCTTGATTCTAGGAACTCCAATAAAGGTGGAAGGAGAGAACTGACTCCACAGAGTTGTCCTCTGGCCATCACACATGTGTTTTTGCATTCATACAACCCACGCACATCATTTATATATATATATATATATATATATATATAATGGATTTTGATAGGCTGGAGAGCTGTCTCATTGTTTAAGAGCTCTTGTTGGTCTTGCAGAAGACATAGGTTGAATTCTAAACACTTACATGCATCTCAAAAATATTTGCACTTCCCATTCCAGGACATCCAATGCCTTCTTCCGGCCTCGTTTGACACAAAACATGCATGCGTTTCACATATATTCATGCAGGCAAAAAATACTCATACACATATAATAAAAATATATACATCTTTTAATACATTTTCTAAACAAACAAGTGAAAAGTTGATCTTCCCCAAAACAATTGTGTCAGGATATACCAGTGAATAGATCCTGCCTGGCAGGGAGCTACTGCAGCATGTGTTGTTTAGAGCTGAGTGAGCCTGTTGACGAGTTCATTCCTGAACAGGCTGCATAGTGTACTCCGTCACTGTGAACTCCAGCCAGAGAGGATAGTTGTCGACTTGTTCCCATCCTGATTCCTCTATAGCGTATTTATAAAGTGGTAGGCTGTATGTGGCTTTTCCACTCATCTTTAGCTTTTGAGCTTTTGATAACCTTCCCCTACTCATTTAAACTTTCAACCTAGTAGCCCCCACCACTTCCAGATGCCCTGTGTTTTATTGTATCTCTCCCGCTTAGCCCCTCCCCCCCTTTTTTTTTTTTGCTTCCTGGCCTCTACAGACACTCCAACTTCAATACAGAAATCTAAAAATTCAAACTTAGGATCCACATATGAGCGAGGACATATGGCATTTGTCTTATGAGTCTGGGTTACCTCCTTCAGTGTGTTTCTCACTCCTGTCACCCTTTTCACAGCCCATTTCATTGTCTCTACCGAAACTCAACCTTCATCTCAATCCCCCTTCTTATCAACAGAGAAAACGGTTGGTCACCCATAGGCCCTTTAAGTGATGCTGACTAATAGTGGGAGGTTAAATGCCTCCCATCCCCATTCATCTGGCAGTTTCTTCACCAGCGTGGAGCCTGGAGGAAAGTCCATGTGGTGCCATTGCCTCCCCTCAGCACAGGCAAGCTCTAAGTGCCACTCCACCCCTCTGGCAAGGACGGCTGGCACTGTGGCACCTCTCCCACCTGACCACAGGATGCCTCAGCCCCCAAGCCTTTTATAGACCTTCCCCTGCCCCCAACAGAGCCCAGAATGTCCCCATAACCCATAAGGCTCGATGACAGTGCCTGGTCCTTCTACTTGGTGCCATCTACACTCACCTCCTTTGGCTGCCGTAGGAGGGCCCCTGGGTCCCTGGTCCCTTCTGGAGGCAAGTGTGTAGGTCCTTTGTTCTAGAATCCTTTATGCTGTTCTGTCTCCTCTCAGAGCTGAGGGGAGAGAAGAGTCTCCAATGGCTGTGGTCACTCCTCAGGGTGGTTCAGTTTTAGTTTTCCACAGGGACTCCTTTCTCCATGGCAACGTGGGCCCTGGGGAGGTAGCAGAATGCAGGACTGAAGTGTACCTCATGCTAGATGTGGGTACCTCATACTTGCTTGACACATGAGAGATCCCAGCCAGTATCTGCCTTCGCAGGACTCCCCCTGAAGCCAAGCCACAAACATCATCTGTAGCATCTCAGGAGACATCCACAGCCTCCTCTGCAGATATGAGGACAATAGCCAGGTATTTACCCATAGCAGAGACACCCTGACTGGGTAGTGAGGTCTCGGCTGGCATTCTTGCTACCCAGTGTCTGTGTACCACTCAACACTTTACATCCCCATGTTCCTTGATAGCCTCATGACCCATCCATCTACTCTCTAGGTTAAGAAGAGCCAGTGTTTGGCATTTGCAGTCAAGGGTAGTTAGGATTGTGAGTACCGGTGACAAGCTCTCCTTCAGGAAACCCCTACCTGTCACCCCATCTGACCTCTTTGGATGCTTTACTCATGGGCGCCCCATCCCTGCCCAGGCAGGGGCATTTCCAGACAGTCTGTGAAGGGCAGTGGGAGCATGGTGTGGTTCTCTGAGAACACAAGAAGCTTCCCTTCTCAAGTGTGCCTGAGAAAAACATTTCCTGTTGCTCCTTCAGTGAGGATTTTTTGTTTTGTTTTGCCTTTTCATCAAAGGGTAAAAAAAAAATATTGTTTTCCTCTGATTCAAATTTCATGGGGTTAAGAGGCCTCCATAGTAGAAGATCATATAACTCACTGACAAGGAAAAGTGGATGAATGTGAGGAACACACAAATGGGTACTTTCCCAAAACGCACTGCCATATTCCAGTTAATCATCATCAATTGCCATTAGGAAAATAATTCCACTCCACTAACGACGGAACGCTGAGACTCCGAGAAGCAAACGCTTGGCATGTGCTGTGGAAGAGGGAGAGAGTACATCACCTACAATGTGTCAAGCTCCAGTCTGTCAGATTCTAGAGCCTGTGTTATTTCCCATCATTGCTCATTCTAATGGGCCCCTCAACTGGGTCCTTCTCCCTGCTGAATTAAGGACCAGACAGTGTGTTGACATGTTCTGTACTTCTTTCTATTGTCAACTGAGTCATGAGCTTGTAGGTCACACACCAATAGTCACTCAGCTCCCAGGGAGAAGCTTTTTGGCCACAGAGGGTAGAGTGGTGAGGGCCAATTCTTCCAGGATCCAGTGGTATTGCATACCTAGTGCCTAGAGACAATCTTATAGGCAAATCTTCCTAGGCCAGCATGACATTTAGAAAAGCTGTACAGCCAGGTGGTGGTGGCACACACCTTTAATCCCAGCACTCGGGAGACAGAGGCAGGCAGATCTCTGTGAGTTTGAGGCCAGCCTGGTCTACAGAGTGAGTTCCGGGACAGCCAGGGCTGTTACACAGAGAAACCCTGTCTCAAAAAAGGAAAAAAAAAATAGAAAAGCTGTACAAAGGTCAATGATCAGGACCATTTTGTAGGATGAAAGACATTCTAGCTTTTCCATCAGTAGCCAGTGGCATAGAGAGGTATAACCAAATCTAGCAACCCTGCTCAGTTTAATCTACTCATCTGGCAACATTTTCTCCTGCAAAAGCAAAAAGACCATCTCAGGTGTGTGTTCAAGTCACTGACGCCGAGGGAAACTGTCCTTGGGAAAGCTCTGGGGTACCCTGAGGTTACACCCATCTGGAGCAAAAACACCATATTCACAGATGCCTGTGGTTTGCCTAATTACATTTTCACAAACCCTGGGAAGCCCTTCGGAGCTTCAGTGGCACCATGCGTGCGGCCTAATGAGCTTCCTGAGGCCTGCATTATGAAATTGTCACAGGTTATTTGTCAGAAAGCAGCTGCCTTGTGACAATCGCTGACTTCAAATTTGGGGTACCTGCATTTTAATAGTATTTCTCCATAATTACAAAAGGTCTATGCAACTTTCAATGACATGCAACGTGTAATTTCAGGGCGTTCACTTCACATGCACCTGACTTTCCTAGGTCTTTGATGTTGCTGTTGAGACTTAGTGCATCCTTGAAGAGTTTAAAAGGGCCAGGTATCCTCCTTCTCATCCTGGAGTTCAAGGACACGATGCTTTCCTAATGGGAAGAGATTTGGAAGGGAATCAACATTGCTTTCCCTTCCTTTACTTCTCTATGTTTACCCCTTTCTAACACCATCATAGTTGAGTTTTTGCACTGCATCTTCAGGAGGGTATTTAATGTGAGTACTCTCCCACTTGGTCCCTAAAGGGCTGACTGTCTCATTGCTCTTCTGTGTGACCGTTCTCCTTTTGCTGGTAGATGATGTCTCCCTCACCCCTGATTTCTCTTCTGGCTTTGCTTTGTGACCCTGCTGTTGCCAATTTATGAATTTTCTGTTCTAATGGGAGTGGAGCACAGCGTCCTCTGCCCCAGCTCTCACCTTCTCATGCTCCTGTTGCGGAGTGAGTCTCTAGTCACCAGAAAGCATGTGGGCCCAGCCGTTCCAAGTGTTGGGAACTCTCCCATTGCTTGTTGAGCCTGGAAAGCAACTGTTCATGACCTTTGTCCTAACCAAATCCTCACTACGTGGAAAGCTCTCTGATCTTTTGGGGAATGAGCATCGATCTAACCTCAGATGCTACTTCCAGAGAAATCCTTTGGGTGTTCGAGGTTTCCCAATCCTTCACCAGGGAGAACCCAGCCTGAAAACTGCATGGCATTCGTATACATGTTCATCATACACAATTCAGAAAATACAGAAAAGTAAGTGCCTGTGTGAGCCAACTGTAGTGACATGACTCAGCCGTAACTCCTAATTGTAATCTCTGCGTGAATGTCTGTGTGTGTTTTGTGAAAAGGAATTATAAAATAACACTGTTCCACTGGTTGACTTTTGAAATTTATATTGTTGTTTCTCCTGGCAAAAAACACTGTGCCAGGTGACTGCTGAGGAATGCAGCATGTGACTGTATCATTATATAATTAACAAATCGTGTACTGCCTCTTTAAAGTGATTTTCTAAATGCCAACTTATGGGCAACATAAAAATATTCTCAAAGAGATTCGACATATCTGGCTATTTCCTAAAGATAAGTTGCCAGAACTGAAGTTGCTTCATATATAAAAGAGGAAGTTTTAAAGAAAAGCCTCCCTTGGTTTGTTCCGAGCTATTCCACTTCCCATGATGTCTTATTTTACTTTCTGTTGCTATGATTAAACACCACAGGATGGTGATTTTATGAAAAATAAGGTTGTATTCAGATGATGCTTCTGAACACTATAAGGTCCAAGGTTAACAAGCTGAGCCTGGTGAGGGCCTCTTGCTGCTGGGGACCCTGCAGAGGTCCTGTGGAAGCTGTGCAGGGTGTTTCACGCTGCTGGAGGTTGCAGACAGCAGCAGACCACACTAGCTTTGCTCACAGACCTGCTCGAATGATAACCTATTGTCTCACTAGTTTGTTAGTTCCTTGTAACAGCAAATCATTAACAGACTACCCTGTTCATAAGAAAGTTCCCATTACATACTGGGGATTCTACTTTAAGATGAGTTTTACTGGTGACCTATCCAGAGCATCTGGGTACTCTTCATGTTTCCCTATTGATGATCGATCGATCTATCTATCTATCTATCTATCTATCTATCTATCTATCTAATGTGTGTGTGTGTGTGTGTGTGTGTGTGTGTGTGTGTGTGCCCACATACATGCATGTAAATACAGGCAAGCCACTGCTCATGTGTCAAGGTCAGAGGACAACTCTCAGAAGTCAGTCATCTTTTGTCACCTTGTGGAACCCAAGGATCAGGATCAGAATCAGGCTCATTTACAAGTGCCTCTACCTTCTGAACAATCATGCCAATCCTTTTTTGTTGTTGTTGTTGCTGCTGATTTGAATACATACACCACGGAAAGCAGAATTCCACGGATGTGTCTTTACAGGTATGGATTCCTAGTAGCTTCACGCCATCTCTGCAGTCATGGCTCAAAGGTCTACTGACCCTCTCCATTAGCCCTGCCTCGGATGAGCTACCAGCCAGGTTCCGGTGGTCCATAGCTCTGTGTGTTAAGTCTGTGCTGGGGTTTGTGCTTGACAGGATCAGACACAGAAGGCACCATGCAGAAGAAAGACAGCTATACTCGCAGAGTCCTACAAGCAGGGGGCAAAACACACTGGGCAAGGCCAAGTGGAAGAAGGAATGAGTTGGTCAAGGCAAAAAAGGAAGAGAGAGAATGTGTTCATGACCTCCAGTGGGATTTATGAGGGATGGGATTGATCAGGCATGATAGGTATACTGAATCATGTTAAGGATGTGATAGTCTAAATCACTCTGGTCTCAGGACTGTTGGAGTGGTCCCTAGTTGTGTGAGGCTTTAACAGAGACTCTGATTAGGGGTGGGGCTTTGGATTGATTGGTTGTATGTCAAAGTGGAGGGGAGATTTTATGGGGTTAGCTGTATTCTTTAGGAATTAGCTAGCTCTACAGGGGCAATCTTTCTGCTATAAAACCCCCAAATTCCAGTGTCCCAAGAATGGAGATCATGAGAAAATATAGTTTAGCACACGGACTTCCCAGCAGCTATCAGTTGTCAATAGCTCCTCAGATAGAGAAGGAATTTCATGTCCACATCCCCTCTACATGTTGAGATTTGATCTGCCTTAAGCTTATGTGGGGATTGTGCATGCTGTCCCAATAATAATGTGTAGCTGTCCGGCTATGTCCATGGACACTATCTGTCTCCTTGAATGTATATACCACTTCTGGTTCTTACAGTCTTTCTATTCCCTCTTCCCAAAATGATCCCTGAACCTTGGGAGGAGAGGATTGATACAGATGTCTGGTTTAAGGTGGAACATTCTGCTGCCTCTTGTTCTTTGTATCTTGGCCAGCAGTGGTCTCTGTGTTAATCAACTCGAGAAATAGAATGACGTCAGACCTGGAAAGACATTCCCACCGGTGCAATAACGGCACAAATATCATGGGAATAGCAAACGACTTTCTGAGTGGATTAACGTCCTGCTCCCCAACATAAAACTCATACCTGACACCATTATGGGGTCAAGAACCTGTGGCTAGACAGGTCATAGGTTGTAGAAGTTAACCTACTGCTATTACTCTGCTAAATTGACATAGTATTAAACCAAAGCCCAATGATTTGTTGTTCTATACATAGATTAATGCATCCCCCCCATACACACCAGAGAAGCTTCTCTTTGTAATAGACGGTGATCAACTTAGAATGCCTAAGGACATCACGACATTTTCCCTCCTCCTGGGCAGTTCTTGTCTTCTTGCATCCCTGAGGTTCAAATCAAAGGCCTTGTGCAGGTTGAACACACACTCCATGACTCAACTACATCTCCAATCTAACAACCTTCTTTGGAAGTAGCTAATTATTAGATTTGAGTTTGATGTTTTCCAACCTCTCCAAACTGCTTTTAGCTCCTCATTTCCAAAAGTTCTGGGAGCTGGCGGGGGATCCGGGATTGAGCAACGTCTTACTGACATCATCTGACACCCGAATGCATCCCTCACTGAATCACCTCCAGGAACAGCTATGACAGCCCAAAGCTCCCACACGGGTCAGCCCAGTGACAGGATGAAGTGAAAATGTCCCAAAGTCCAGACTGCACTGTATCCTTGCAGTCCTACACAGAACGGTCTACTGAGGACAAAGCCGAAATTCTTGGCCAGGCCCTGTTATGAATTACCCATCTCTTTCAGATACTCAGGCATCCATGTCATTTCATTAGAATGGAATAAAAAATTAGTTCTAATTATGGAATGTGTGTTTTGAAAAAGAGGTGGGAGGGGAGAGTTTTTAACCACAATCTTTATTACTTTCCTTTTGTTGGAAAGAAATCTAAAATTGGACCATAATTAAATAGGACTATGAGCTTTTGACAGTTCCCCTTGTGACTAGATTACTAAATATTATTATTTCTATTCATAGTTTACATCGCTTCTGATAGCGCTGTCATTTCAGGAAACAAAAACACAACAAAAACCCTTTTAAATCCTCTGTGGCAAATTCTCTAAGTAGATAGGCATCTCCCAGTACCTCTCAACCCTCTTCCAAAAGGCCAACTGATATTATCTTTTAAAATCATTGATATTTAAATCTATCAGTCCTTTAGTGTTTAGGTATTGTCAAGCACTGTCCAATCTTTCAACGTTCTTCTCTTCTGTTGAGGCCAGAATGTTCTCTGAAGTGGGAAGTTATCTGTCCCCTAGGGACATGGTCAGTGGCAGCCCCTGGCTTTCTGTATCAGTTCACGGGGCTTTGTGTGTCTTACATCATCCACTTTCTCTCAGATCTGAGTTCAGAAGGCTGAGATGAAAGGTGCCTTGGTCACGAGCTTGCAACCTCTGTTTCCTTTCTGAAAATGACAACCCAAGATCTGGGATAGCCATCAGCCTCTGCTGTGGAAAGGGGGCTTCTCCTCACCCTGCTCAAAGTAGATGAGCTCTCAACGCTGCCCTTTCTGGAACAGGAAACAGGCACGGAGTCCTTGTCAGAGCCTGCAACGGGTGGTGCCTGGACAGATACTTTTTATATACCACTGTGGACTTACTGTGCACTAGGCTTTCCGGTGTCCTGCTAACAATCTACAACCAACATGGGAACAATTTCCTTTCTAAGGCCCTAAACATCTAAGGCTTGTTCTGGTCCAGTTCTGATCCAGCACTGGGCTGGCGCCATCTCCACAGCTCCCCTCTCTCTGCACAGAAATCAGGGCATTGAAGGAACAGCGAGACCCAGTTTAAGCATTCTTGAAGCTGGGTTTGATATAGCAATGTCCTGGTTGGAGATCTGCTTCTCTTGTCCCTTTGTACACCAGTGACAAATTTTGCTACAGTAGTCCCCAGAAAGCCTTTCTTCCTCCCAGCCCCTCCCAATGTTCCCAAGGACTGCAGGTGCCTTTTTAGAGGCCGGCTCTTGCACACTGTGGCCACCCTGGGTGCTCTTTCGGTCCCTTTGATGACACATGAATGTGGATTTTTGTCTATTTCCGCTGCACTCTCTCAAAGGACTTTTCTGAAACCATATGTGCTGAACCCCAGCCAACACACTGCCCTTTCATTTCACTTTAGCTCAGACCCCAAAATACTAAAGCTCCTTCAGAGCCGTTCAGACTGTGTTTTAGAAATGAGAAAAATAAATAGAAATTTTAGAATACTTTGCAGAAGTGCAAGTCAGATCTTAGCAGAGTCTCTTTCGATTTCTATTTGGAATGAGGTGAAAAATAATACAAACTGGAGGCAACTTCAGAACATGTTCCCAACAATCTCAGCTGTGCTGTCTTCAGTGGGACATTCCAAAATGGCTGCAAAGGGCTTTTTCATCACAATTCCCAGCCACCTCCATTTATAAAACATGCCCACTCTTGTCAAGAGGAGAAAAGATACCAAGACCCCGTCTTTTATCTGGCCCACAGACTTATTTCTTTATGATCAGGTACTTGGCTCTGCAAACATCCACAGCATCATGTCAGTGTTGATTCATAGTGACGGTGTGCCATGTTTCCATTGCACACAGGTCATTGATCTCCCATGTGTCTACAGAGGCAGGGTCCCCAAACCTATACAAGACTGTCTGCTGGGAAGAGCTGTGTGGCACAGAGATCCCTCCGGTACTCATCTATAGTGTGTATTGGAACACACAAACAGAAGCAGAGCACCTCTTACTCAAAGCCTGCTGAGATAGGCTGAGATGCACCAGGGGGTCTGGCTGGAAAGAAGCCAGAATGCTCTTCCAGGGAAGTGAGGGTTGTCCCTATATTTCGTTTACTGTTTTCTGGCTTGGTACAAACAACAACAACAAAACAGAGAAACCAGCTAATAGGAGGTTTCACAGCACTCCCTCTTTGCTCCACAGCACAGCAACTTTTGCTGGTCTGGGGATCTAGATATCCAAAGGCTGGGCCCCTGGGCTGTTCAGACAACATTGCAAAGGACAGGCATCTTCAGAACTCCCATCAGCATCTTCACCATGTCAAGGATCTTAGAGAGCATCATTGTCTTTACCACCTAGCCAGGCTGGCGCAGAAAGCCTTTCTGATCCAAAATCCTTACTGTTTGGACTCTGGAGGGATTCTGCACTCCTAGGTAGTTTGTATCCATTTATCCATCAAGTAGAGTAAGGATATGCGTTTTTTGGACAAAGGCTATGGAAATAAAGCAAAATACAAATCTTGTCCACTTATCCATTGTGTGTGTGTGTGTGTGTGTGTGTGTGTGTGTGTGTGTGTGTCCCTGCTTAGCTAGGATCTTCTTATGCAGCCAGGCTGGCCTCAAAATCGATACTTTCCTACTGCAGTCTACCGAGTACTGAGACTACAAGAGCACACTGCATTTGGTTTAACAGTGTCTTTCAAGGGCTTGTTTCAAATTTTTCAATTTCAGCAAATGAGTTACATATAAGCAGCTAGGGTAGAACTTAGCTGACAGAAGTCTTGTTAGAGGAAAGGCATGTGACTAAGGGAATTTGGTTTTCTGAAGGCAATTGAATGTGGTTCCAGGATCACGGCCATTCATTCAGCAGTACCCATAGCCCACATCGCTATCTGTCTGGGACACATCAGTGCACATAGCTGGTGACTCAAACTCACATGCAGAACTTATAAACGATCGTATTCGCATGGACAATGGCAGCTCTGCTTAGCTGAGCAGTGTGACTCCACGCAATCTCGAGAAGAGAGTCACAGTGTGATCAAGTACAATGTGAGCAAAGGGTCAAGAGCTTTAAGGCATTTGGCGAGGACTAAGGCAGTGGCTTTCATTTCTAGATTTCTTCATCCTCGTGGCCCTTCATGTTTCCCAATTCAGTTCTAAATTTGGATGACTAAAGACAAAAGGGGAAAGGAGTCTGCTTGTAACAGTTGGCTCCTGTTTGGCACGTTCTCCAGGCAGCGTGATTGGCTGCTCTCTGGTGTCACTCCACGGTGCACCCTAGAGATACTTACCAGACAATCATTGCTATAGACCCAATGATGCCATCTTCCATCAGAAGAAGGAAGACAGGAATGTCTCTCAACATTGCTTTCTGAGTAGGTAAAGTGGCCACATGCAGGACTCAGAGGATGAGAAAGGCTTAAGAAATTAGTAACTTTATACACACAAGACAGGATGTGATTGCCAGCAGCTATGCAATGCATAAACAGAAGCTAACCTGCATGTAATAAATCAGTGACACCTTTGTGTGAATACAAGTGGTCAAAGAAGCACCTTCCGATTTTCATACTACCAGACCTACAGAAAATACCACTATTAACCATAGAAAGGAATGCTCATGAG
>CABHPP010108834.1:0-26838 GCA_902168425.1 Peromyscus attwateri
GAAAGGGTAATGTAGGTTAAGGATGATTTTTTTAAGATATCTGAATCCTCTAAATGTTAGTCAGAAACTTCAAGAAGAGATGATTGTAGCAAAATTAGGAGATTAGGGCAAAGAAAATTCACTCCAAGTTCACCTGCATTGTGTATCTTCTTGAAAATACAAAGGTAATGGACAGAACAGTGACTTGGATGTTTATCTGTCTGGACACTATACAGAAAAATCTAATGCTATGAGACCAAGAAGAAATAAAACATAACAGTGACAAAGAAGAGAAAATGGAAAAAGAAGCCATCCAAAACTCTAGCCCATGTATTTCCTTGAAATGTATCTCTTGTTCTGTAGGGAACATGAAATTCTCAGTTTTGTAACCCAAATAGCCCTGGACAGGATGCCAGTTAGAATAGACAAGTTCTATGAAAGAAACACTCTGAATAAGAAGGGCCTGGGACTCCTTATCCAATTATTGCCCAACATTATCCAGGGCAAACATTAGCACTTAACCTCAAGGCTAATGGTGGATCCTAGTTGGTCTAAGACAGTCATGGTTTGAATATAAATATTCCAAAGGCTTGCATGTTAAAAACTTGGTTCCTAGAGCGTAGCACTATTAAGAAATGAATGGATCATGAGGGCAATATTATTACTAATGGATTACTACATCAAGTTTACTACTCAGTGGACTGTAAGGAGGTAGGACCTATTTGCACAAAGTGGGTCAGGGACAGAGATGGCAGTCTTATCCCTGGAGCCCTGTCCTCTTCCTACTTGCTGACTTCTGCAAGGTTAGCAGCTTTGGTCCTGCAGCGTGCTCTCTGCCCTCATGGCTAGCCTTGCCTCAGGCCCAGGATCCACGGATGTGGACTGAAACCACTGGACGCAATACATTTGTTTCCTGTCAAGTTTGCTCTCACAGTTACTCTGTCACAGCCGTGAAAAGGTAAATGACACACAGGGACTCCTTGTGACTTCAGTCAGTGCTGGCTCTTAGGATGGACATAGGACCTAATTCTTGTGAAAGACTCAGGAAAGAGAGTGTATGGGGCATCTATAAAACCTATTTTCTTCCAGCTAAGAGAGAAAAGTATTTCTGCTTTTTAAATTCCTTCTGCTTTGAGCACTGGCATATGAAAGTAGAATGGAATGTGAATTCACCTTTTATGTCATCCTAAAATGTCCCTAGCTTTTTCTAGGTGTCCCTGGCAACCATCCTCCCCCTGTTTCCAAGATTCACTACACTATTCGTTCTTTGTTCTTTCTGTGGGTCTGGCTTCAAATGAGGGATTTAGGCAGAGAGATACTATTAGAATTTCCTTCCTAAATATATGCCCAAAGAAAAGATGAGCTGATAAGAATGGCATAGAAAAGGGGAGGGGTAAGTGACAATGAGTAAAGACCAATGAAGCCCAGTCATCATTTTCACAAAACAGTAGAAGTGGAAGGAGCAGCATTGGGCAGCCACTGGTCGGAACACACACAAGGTAAGAGTGTAGCTCCCGTGGCTAATCTGCAAGGAAGAAAGATGGCTCCAGTTCTGTCTGGCAGTGAGGAAGCTGAAGACAGGAGAGGCAGCACCTTCAGTCCAGAGCTGCTGAAGTTTGTTATACTACATTCTGGAGCCAGAAGAACTTGCAAGCCTCAGGGAAGCATAAGAGCAGTGAGCGAACTCCCCCTGCACAGCATTTAGCCACATGCCTGGTTGGATGCTGAATGGCTTAGATTGAGGATCTGCCTAGAAAAAGAAAATAGGACTAGGAATAATGGTGTGCATCCTGGGCCTTCAATTTTGAAATTGGGATATTTTAAGTTTTTCATAACCTCCCTTAAAGGGACATCTGAAATAAAGGCATATGTGCTGGCAGTTGACGCCATGAGCAGATGCTTGGCTAGCATAGAAAAAGCCTGGGTCCCACCCTAGCACTGAGAAACATTAATTGAATGAAACCACTCTAGAATAAAATGTCTGAAGTTCTCTCCAGGTTTCTCCTTTCTCCCATGTGACTTTCTTCGGGAAGCATGTGATTTATGCTGTTAAATGTGAGCCAGAGTAAAATATGCACCACGCATCAGCAGTGCATGGCAGCCATGGGGGATCCAGTGTGCTACCTCCTTGAATCCTTACCACAACCCAAGTCAGATGTGCCTGTAGATCAGACATGGGTTCTGGGAAGCAAATTCACATCCTCTGGAAGGGTAACAATTACTTAAACCACTGAGCCACCTCTCCAACCCCTCAAACTATTGTTCTTTTATGGCTAAACACGTCTTAAGTGTTTATCTGGACACTTTTCTTCAGAATTACTAGAACTTGCTTTATTTTCACAGTTTTTTATATCTACTTCCAGTTACTGCATGAAGCAGGATATTGGATAAACTCCTCAGGAAGTTTTGCCTCATGTTATGACATCAATTTAATATCCACCCTGAGCTTATCTCTACAGATGAATTGTAAGGAAAGACTGTACCTTAGCAGAGGAGTCAGCTGCAGTCGTGTGTGGCATGATGTAGACTATTGAATAGGGGCGATCTCCATTTAGTGCCTGGGAGTCCCAGTTAGTTCATCAATAAAACGAAGCAATAATGCCTGCCTCTGGATATCAGCATGGGCATTAAACAACCCCCAGACCAAGTAGGAAGCAACACTTACAGAGTCACCACCATAGTTCCTTGAAACGGAACAACACTTAGGGACATCCCTTCTAAGGGACACCACAAGAGATCTCAACATCTTAGGGTAATGCAAGCTGTGAAGGAGCATATGGGTCCTGTCCTGTGAGTCACACCTGAGAAAAGGCCATTAGCCAGAAGTGCCTTCCAGCCTTGGTTGGAATCAGAAGCCCGGCTGAAGCTCAGGTATTAGTAAAAATATAGTGTACATGAACAAACTCCCCTTCCTTGTCAAGGGACAGACATATTCTCTCTTTCTGTCTTCTCTCTCTCTCTCTCTCTCTCTCTCTCTCTCTCTCTCTCCCTCTCTCTCTCTCTCCCCCTTTCTCCCCCCTCCCTCCCTCCCTCTCTCCCTCCCTCTTTCCCACCCCCTCCCTCTCTCTCCTATGAATTTTTTACTGCAAAATGCAGAAACAATGTCTCATATGCTCCCTGAATGTAAAGGGCAGGGTTGGGCCATTCTTTTCTTTATCATTCTGTCATTTGAGAAGAGGCTGAGATCTGGGAAGTCATAGTCCTGTAGATCAGAGCCTGCCAGAAACTCTAGACACAAAGCCTGGCTTCTTTCCTAATGGTTATAGACCCCTGGGGAAGCACACCAGAAGTTCAGCTGTTGCCAGTTAAATGTAGGCTCTGGCTCTGGCCACTGCTTAAGTACCTTTTGATCTAAGTTCCTAATTGTACAGTGTCCTGAGTACAAGCAGCATCAGGAAACAATGAGATGTTCATCTGTGTTTTGCTGGTTCTCACGGGGCATATTTCAAAACAAGGATTCATCATATTGCATCACATGATATCATGCATATCCCCCAAAGGACATAAATGGTATCACTGCATAAGTGAAGCCCAGGTAGAATCCTAAGACTACAGGACTCCTGGTTCACAACACTGAAACTCAGGCAAGGATATGTAATTGACCTTGGCCTGCATATGCCAGTTTAAGTATATTACTTAAGCACTACAACTGGAGAGAAATATTTTTAATTATAATTTTTAGGGAAGTAGGATATTCTATAGCATGTCAGTAAACTATTTTACAGTCTTCTAGAGTAAAAATGTATAGCCATCTTAAAACTGGTCCTCTTTAGCAGAAAATAGGTGTGCTTTTTTTTAGTTGTTGTTGCTGTTGTTAAAGTGAAAGCCCTAGAGAATGCTTGCTATGGTTCGAGGTGCCTCTTCCAAAACTCAAGTGTTGCCATGGTGATAGCATTAGGAAGTGGGCTGTTAAGAGCTGATCAGGCCATGAAGATTCCTCTTTGGAGGACGTGTTACGTGTTTTTCTAGAGGATTGCCAGTGTGGCCCTGGCTCCGCTGCCCTTCTCTTTTCCCCCATGTTGGGTCCCAGCAAGAAATTCACATGAGAGCAAATGTTGCTGCCCTGATCTGGTACCTTTTGGCTTCCAGAACTGTGGGTAATAAATGTCTGTGCTTTACAAATGACTCAGTCTCAGCTGTTCTCCTATAGCACCAGAACCAAACTAAGACACCTGTAAATCACACGTAGTATGTGAAGTTTGACTGGAAAGTCCATACTGGGACACTCACTGCTGCCATGTCACAGATCCAAAGTGTTTTTTCAAGATTTATCTGGTTAATTTTAGTTATTTGTATATGTGTGTCTGTGTGTAGGGAGGTGCAGGTGCCCATATTGGCCAGGAGGTGACATTAAGGAAGTTGTGAGCCTCCTAATGTGGGTGTTGGAAACCAAATTTGGGTCCTCGGCAAGAGCAGTGTACATTCTTTAACTGCTAGCCCACCTCTCCAGTCCCTGACCTAGGAGTGTGGAGATTCACTTCCTTGGTGGGTTTACATAAGTGTGTCTGGGGTGCAACTCCCTATCAACATGTCCTTGACTCATTGAACTCAGTGTAAGAAGATCACTTCTCTGTCAACATACACTTTTACATAGAATAGGAAATGCTTGTTGTCCTACAAAGGGTCTCAGCTTATATATAAAATTTTACTTGCTTTGGGTGAGGATGTAGGTAAGCATCCTTTTGAAGGAACGAGAAATGTTAACTGCCAGCAAAATTCTCTTGGCATTTATTATGTCTAAAACCAGTTTTCGTCTCAGAACCTGCTCAACACCACACCTACAAGGTCAGACCTAGCCCGGCGACACAGCACTGGCCCTCTAAGTGTGAACTCCTAGGATTAGGCCTCAGTATGAAAAATTCAACTAAAGAGACTACATTAAAATGACAGCTACATATAAAGCACATACTTTAAGATCAATATCATATCAAACTCATTAAATGTGGATGTCACAGATTTATCTAATAAATGTAATCTTTCATTTTAGTGAAATAAAAGAGTGGATAATACAGAAGTGAAATTTAAAGTAGAAAACTTAAAACCTAAGTAAGATTATTGCTGTTTTTTTCCTTTTAATATTCTTAGCTTGCCAAAAGTATATATTGATGTAGACAAATCTATTGGGTAAGAGGATGGGTTCTATATCATAGCCATACCCATGTCTAGAAAATGGACCTTGCTATGTGTGGCTCACACTAGGTATGTGATCACATCTCAGAACTGTGATTTAAGCACCACAGCATATCCATGCTGTCTTGAGAATTTAACTGAATCTGTCTTCTCATTAGCTTGAGACAACATGGGTGGCAACATTTTGGTCATGCCTCAAACATTGGATCTTTCTATTTCATATTTTTTTTCTGTAGAATATCCAAGACATGTACCTGTTATAAAGCAAATACATGGGAGTGAGTTTCCCTCTGCATAATCATCTCAGCTCAGATGCTCACATATATGACCATAGGTGCAGGAGAAGTGTTCTTAACATTTAAGACAAACTGCAGTTATGTTATCTGCTTCTTCCACCTTTTTTAACCTTTAAGAATGCAAGGTCAAAAACCTGCAGGGATATGCATTGACTGTCCACGAGGATATGTCTGCACACACTGACATTTTGGATGCTGTTCACTGCGTTTTTATTTTCTACACAAAATTTAAGTTCACTGCCTTTGTGCTCTTAACATGTTCAGCACTGAGTAGGGGATGCCCTCAGTTTATGGTATTTTTCAAACCATTTTCAAGAGATATGGAAGAGAGGTTCCTTTTTATAATCATAGATCTAGCACTACAAAGCCAAAGGGTCTAAGCCTGTGGTTCTCAAACTTTCTAGTCTATGATCCTTTAATGAAGTTCCTTATGTTGTGATGACCCTCAACCATAAAATTATTTTCATTGCTACTTTATAACTATAATATTGCTACTATTATGAATGATAATGTAAATATCTGATATGCAGGACATCTGATATGTGACCCCATCTTTTGACCCCCGAAGGGATCTCAACCCAGAGGTTGAGAACCACTGGTCAAAGCTAACCTTCATTGGGAGCACTGAATGCCTAGAAGCAATGATGTTTACACAGGATCCTTTGTGTGAAGGACTCGCCACCCATAGGAACATTTGGGAAGGATGCTAACCTTCCAAGTTTTACTCTGCTCCATTTCCTTAAAAGCTGAGGGACAGGCTTCATTAGCACACAGTTTAGATAGGGAAGGGGCAGTTTCTGGAAGTTGCATTGGCAACTCAGAAACCTGAGACATGTCTAATATATCCAGGGAAAGTAAGGCCCCTGCCTTCCAGAAGTGCTTAGAATCAGCAAGCAGAAATCCACAGCTGTGTGACACAAAGTGACAACCACCCCAGTACTTTCGAGTTGCTAGCTACTGGCCATATGCTAGAACACAAGAAAGAAGACAGAAATAAAGGAAAATGGGTTTCTCCGAACGAGGATCCACGCAGACACACTGAGCAAACAGTGAGATTTGCTTTTCTTGGATTCAGGGTCTGGCTGTAAATACGGGCCAGTTTTTCTTCATTCCTTGGGGTCCCATCTGGGAATGCACACAAGGCTGCTTCTTTCAGGCCTTCCAGTGACCCTGACCAAGGTCTATGAATCCGCTCCACGTGGGGCCATGGTAATATCCTTTAACTCATTCTTCAAACCTCTGCTTATGACAGCGTCTGGAGTTACAGCCCCCAAGGGAAATGAGTGAGTGTGGAAGTTCACATTTTATTAGTGTAACGGGGACACGAGTCCACACCAAAATCTGTACAAATATAAATAAATAAATAAATAAATAAATAAATAAATAAATAAAAATTGTGAAGGCCAGGGTCTTATGCTGAGCAGTGCTGTTGAATCCTAAGTATTTCAAATCAATGTAAAGCAGGTGAGAGCATCCTGTGTGGCCCTCCTGCAGGCCAGGAATAGAACAAGTTTAGAAAACACAAACGTGGGTTTGTGTTGGGTTTGCAACAGCGGATCCACTCGGAAAGGCGAGCCACGGAGGACCGCCTCCTACGGACACTACTTTTGGAAGTTGGACGGGGAGGGGGGGGGGCACATACCGGACAGGTGGAGATGCTCTGCTCCCACTGAGTCATGCTCAGACTCTCCTCCAGGCTCGTGCACTTCTTCATCACCACATCCCAGCCACAGTAAGGGTCCTGGGCACCAATGCAGGCACTGAAAGCAGACATGGAAACACGCTGACTGCGCAGGTCACGTACTGTAGGGAAATACTATACCACAGGGTGTTCCGGGGAAGATGGAGATCTTTCAAGTGTGACCTGTGAGGCAGACCTAGGTGAGATGGGGGCTCAGGACAGGACTGAAAGCCCCCTGCTTCCTGCTTGGACATTACCTGGCTGTGACAGGCTGACTGGAACTGGGAATGACCTGGTATTAACTAGCTCAGTGCAACACATTTCTGCTTGTAGCTCCTGAGAGAGGCCAAGCAGTCACTCCTCACTGCTAGAATGACACAGGTATCCCCTCACCTTGGGATTTGCTCTGTCTGTGACCTCACGTGCACCGTTGTGGGTGACTATAGCACAGCTGCACGTATTGAACCATTCAAAGGGCTCAAGCTCCTTTTCCTGTTTTTCTATTAAATGACACGACCACTAGGTAAAATCCAGCTTCCCAAAGGGGAGACATTTGACAGACTCCCTCTTGTGCTCAGGATCCTCCTTGCCTGCAAAGCCACATGGAGACCTGAAGCAGGGCTTCTGCACTAGAGTCAAGGGTTTGGGCTCCGAAACTCTGCCTGTAATAACAGCTGTTTTTCTACTATGCTGAGGGCTCTGGTTATTTCTAACATTCCATAACTCTTTAAATATTACAACTGCTGCTATCCACACACAAATGCCCATTCAATAGAAAGCCCACATACTTATAATTTCCTCTCGTTCTACTCTAAGCCAACCACTATGACTTATTATTTTTGGAAGTTGGGTCTTTTAAAGAGACCATATGGAAAAGGCGAGTTTCTGATAGATGTAGCCATAGTAAAAGTGGCATTTCCTTTTTAAGTTTTCATTTCTTTACTCTAAAACTCAATAAGAATGCAAGAAAGAATAAAGATTTTTAAAAAAATCCAATGAGTTTGAGGTACTTGATTGGAAAAAGTCACATCAACATTGTGAAGAACTTGGGGAAAACCAATTATTAGTATGATTTTATCTGGTCTCTTGACAATAATTTTGCCCCTTAGATTTAAATATTTGCTATTCTAAAACAAAAACATTAATATTTAATATACTACAGCATAATTATCAAGTGTAGAATTGTTCCTGGGCCAAGGAAACTACAGCAGCAGGATTTAAAAAATGATTCTGTCAGTTATGAAAATAGCATCCTACTGTTGAACACACGCAAAATTACTTCCCCCAAATCTTTATTCTTTCTTGCTACAATAGAAAAGACAAGATTTTGGCAAAGCCTCACTTGAGAGGTGCTCAGGTGGGCAGGATAACAAAACTTGAAGCAACGGAAGCTTGTCGCCAAAACCTGAACCCTGAATGAAGAGCCTTTGAGGCCCCTTAAAGACCGAGGCTACCCTGTAACTCTCGCACACTTCAAAGGGCAAACAAAACACCGGGAAGAAAGCACATTTCTTGCACACATTTGAGTCTCTTTATTTTCTCAGAAAGATAAAGCGCTTGGTGAAGAATGTGTTGCACAGAGCAGCATCTGGTACAATAGGTACGGCTGTGAAAAAGTAATCAATGGATCTGTCAATTTGTCTTCAGTTTGGCTCAGACTGCCCTAACTTATTGTATTTTATGTGACAGGTTGCCTGTATGTAGCCAAGGCTGATCTTGAATAGCCTACTGCCTCAGTATTCCAGTTCCTGGGACATTAGCAATCATGACAATGTCCAACTGGTGTGGTTGGCTTTTGACTTACAGGTGGAACACAGGGAGGTTTTGAACCCAATTTTCGAAGGAGTGTACATGTAGTACAAAAGATCACTCATAGGCAATGCCATCCTAGAAGGACCTATATTAACCAGCAGCAACACTTCATCAGGAAAGAAAATTCTTATAATGTGCTAAACTATTATGTAACTTCAGTCTCTGCTATCGCTGTTATGACCACAGACCCAGGGAGTCTGAGTTCTCGCTCACTGTCATATACTGATGGCTATCCACGGTCCAAATGAGTCCCAAGTTCATAATGTTTTTATAGGTAAGATGTTTTCATGGTAATGGTTCTATTCTTAAAACCATGAGATCAGTAAATTACATAGCAACAAAAATCTTAGGGGGAGCTCAGTCACCACTGCTATTGACAGTTTTGGAGCAGGTCTGGAGACAAGGACGCTGCTGCAGCTTTGGTTTTTCATGGAGCCATTTGCACAGCTATGAACCTGAAGCTCAAAGAAGATCTGGGGAGTAGCTACGAGATAGGGATGCATATGCTTGGTAAGGTCTTTCAACTGTATTCCTCCACTGACACATAAGACTACCTAGCTGACTGGTTAGAACACACCGATTGCTTACATTTCCATTTAGACCAGGGTCATGCTGTCTTTAAATATTCAACAGGAACGAGAATCCCAAACTGTTGGTGAGCTAAAGGAACACTAAGGGAAACGCAGAACCTATAGAAATCAATTTTATACTCAACACTATAGAGTTTTTCTAGCACACTTGACTGTTATAAACCTGTTTGCTGCCCCCACCACCGTAGCAGTAACATGATTACACTGAAATAGTTCACAAATAAGAGACGAGGAAGAAAAGCACTTGTGATCCAAAGGTGTAGGCAAGAGAGCTTGGTACTATAGAAGACAGGTAGACCACAATGTCTCTATATGATGCTGTGCATACATTTTCTTTGTTTATACTGTGCACCTGCACCAATATTTGTTATTATTGCCAGAGGCAGATCTATCATGAAATGGAGGCTCACTTCATGAGACCCACTAAAGTGATCAGTCCTAGGGATTTTGAATGTATAACACTACATCACCTTTAGTGGGATGCCTATCAAATAGTGCATGCTTCATACATATCCTGCCTACATCAAGCCTGTGCCTTTTTCTAATAATTACACAATGCACAATAAGGGAATGTACAATTATTAGCACTAGTCGAGGTCATAGAAGTTTTTGTTCTGTTTTCCAACACATTTTGAGAACTTCCTCTTTACTTGGCAAGGTTCATGGGGTATTACAATAATGCTAAAAGATGTTTTGTTCCAGCCTGAACCCACCTGGGATTCCTTTTACAGACAGCTTTGTACGACTATACAAGCATGTGGGTACATATGATTTCTCTCCCCGCTCTTTATTTAGACAGTTACAATCATTGCATGCCTAGAGAAGTTGCCACAGTCACCATTTAATGACTTCAAAGTAACCCACTGAGTGAAAAATCCACTGAAGGTGTCTGTCATGTCTTGGTGCTTAGTTCTAGAAGCTGAGAATTAGAAAACCAGTTATAATTCAGACATGACTTAAAAATAATTGGAAATCAGGTGAGGGGATTAATTCCTAGCATGGTCTAGGATCAGGTTTAATGATAAATCCATTTTGGAATAAAATGTAATACAACCCCAACCACCTTTAACTCAGTTCTACATTAGATATTCAGATAATTTTATTTATGGCAGAATTTCTCATTAGACTCTGAGCCCTACACAGGCAGGGTCAGGGATGTATCATCTGTCATCATACACTTAGGGATTGGCTTCGTGTTTGGAATGCATTAAATGCTATAAATGCTTTGTGAATGAACTGATGAAGGAAATCCACAGACTCCACAGGCTAAGCGAAAGAATGCCACTGTAGTTAAAACTTCAGGACACCGAGACTTGGAAATCGATAAATTAATTGTAGAAGGAGAATATTTGTTTTGTAAAGTGAATGTTCATCAAAAGTTCCTCCTGGATGCTTGAATGATACACAACCTGTTGACTGAAGGTGCATCCCTGGGACCATGGAAGATACTGCTACTACTTTCCCAGCACGAGGTATACTTTCCCATTGTGCACAGAGTGTCTTCAGAGAACATTTAATTAATAATGGTGACAACCTATTAAGTTTACCTTTGAAACGTTGCCCTTTAAAAGCAATGAATGTCCTACAGTACTTAATTTCCATACAAATATTCTTAATGAGGTACTAATTCCTTTAGCTTAATGACACTATTATACACTAACTGGATTAATAGTGACAAGATACAAGCTCTGCCCGGTAAAGCCCAAGACTTTTTCTTAATGGTTCTACCTTTCTTTCTAGTTCTATCAAATTCAATTCTAGAGGTGTCCATTTCCCATTTCGTATGTGGGCTGTGTCTTTTCCTGGGGCAGCTTTTCTTTTCTCCCTAATTATGTCGTACAACTGAGGTACTGAAGGATCATGGGCTTCTACTCTTCTTGCTATTTATGTCACCTTGCCTTTCTATGTTTCCACAAAATGTTAAACCACTCCCCCTGCACACTAGGTTATGAAAAGAGAGCAGAGAAGGCAGAAGCAGTACCCATGTGTTAATTCATCAAATATGTACTATGCATTCGTTTAATGTGCACATAGTGCTGGAGACCCAAGGAACCTGGAGCCAGAGGCCAACCAGGCCTTAGGGCTCAAGTTTCTGCAGCAAGACAGAAACGATGTTGTTCTTGGTTTCTGCTCCAGGACTGTAAGCATTCCTGCTTACACACACTCTCTTTGATTCAGATGGATCCCTCATATACAGAATGCAAGCTCTATGGCCCGGTGGGCTAATCTTATCTTGCAAAGTGCAAAGAGTGTCAAATAAAAAAAAATAAATAACAATACATAAAAGTTTCCAAAGTAAAGAAATTCTATGAGATTCAGAAAATATTAGATTTTGTATTTGCAATTTGATAATTTAATTAGTAAGTTTAATAACTTGTATTCACATATATGTAATAGAAATACATCCAGTCAAAAGACATATCATTTTAACTCAGGATTTAGTGAATGAAAGTCTATAGGCCACATGTATCCCACTGAGTTTTACTTAAACACAGCACACACAGGGATGTTTTTCACTCCAGTACCCTGATGACCATTCATAAGCCCATCCAAACCATCAGGTATGGTGCAGCAGCAACACACCTTCTTAAGCTTCAACGGAATATCTCAATATTTAGATCCTAGGATACAGTGGGTTTCTAGGAGTTGCTATATAGTCATCCCCTTCCTGCCTCCCAGCTCTGTGAATTCTAGGGCTGATCTCATGAAGTTGGGCCCCATCACTCTGCTCACCCCGCTGGGGCTCTGCAGAGGTACTGGCTTCCTGTCTTGCTTCACTTAAGCAACAGCTGCAGATTCTTCAATGGCTCAGCTTCTCGGAGAACCCTCTGGATCAGCAAGCACCTTGGTTGTCCTGTATGTAGCATTGGCCCCGGCCCTTTATGCTTTGGTATCTTTCTGTGGAATACTGCATCTAAGTGCTGATGTTCTTTTCTGGTCTTGATTGGTTACATATATGTCATAAACTGTCTGAATCCTAAGGCAGCTCATATATTTTACCTGTCCGTTCACTGTCAAGCTTTGCTCAGCCCATAGCCTTGGTTGGGCAGGGTGAAGCTCATTCCTTGCTACAGAAATTGTAAAAGAGTATTTTCCTTCCTTTTGCAAAGAAATTTTACTGAGCTGCAGATCTAGTCAGTGCACACTTCCTAAAATGCCTTTAACAGTATGTGTCCTTCCACTGAGCCCTCCCTTCCAAGCTTTCTTTTGCGGAGACTTCAAGAGTTGTAGCTATCTTAGAACATGCAAGACTTCCAGAGGAAGGAGGGGATGAAAGACTGACTTCTAGATATGGCCCTGAAAGCCTGACTCTTGTGATCATCTCTGCTTCCTGGCATGGTGAAATGGGAACTCTCCAAGTCCAACGCCCAAGCTTATCAACCTCTCAGTGCCAGGTTACGATTTTGCATCGGAATATAAGTCAGGCAGGGATTCAGTTACTGGCTTTTCTGTCAGTTCCATCCTGTGCTCTTTCTTCAAAGGTCACATACTGACACTGGCAGTGTACACCAAGAGCAAAGTGCCCAGGAGGTGGCACTCATGAGGTGCCGTCAAACATTGACTTACAGCTGGGATGTTAGATTTCCGGGTACCTCAAAATCCAGCAAATATCAGCTCATGACATGAAATATATAAATATATGTGCTCAGTCATTGTATAAAATAAAGGATATTTAAAGAGATGACACCAACTCCAAGGCTCTGGGTTTGGCTCCATCATCTGCATGATTATCTATGCTAATTATTAAATGGCAGCATCCAAACATGCTAACATTAAAACAAATATATTTACTCATGTTTGTGATAAAATTTGACTAAACTATAACTTTAAGGTATTTTTTTAAAATAACTTCTAGAGAAATGCCCATGCTACCATGCTGTTTTTTGAGCTACAATGAAGAGGAGTCATGGACAGTGTTGACAGCCTCCCCCAAGGGTGTAGGATCACCCTGAGAAAAACTGGAGCAGATACTCAGCTTGGGGTGCTTGAGGAAGGTTCCATGTTGGTTCCGTCTGCCATATGGCAAGCACAAAGATGAGGATGCTGATAGGCAGACATCATGCTTAGCAAGTTCCATGTTCCTGTCCTATACAGTCTGTCTCGACTCCAGCAGCTCCACATGAGATCCGACTCTATCTGTGGTGACTGCTCTGTACCAAGAGCAAACCATCAGTATAGCATGGGTTTGGGGGGGGGGCATACAGGCTGGCCCTGATCTCAGTGTGTCACAGTAGGAGAGATGTGACTTTAAGCAGGGCACTGACGTCTAGACTTTCACACCTTCATCTGAACAATGAGAATGGAATGGTATTCCACTTTCAGAGTTGGCTCGATAATCAAAGAAAACGTAATAGAAATGTAAAAACTACTGTAAAATTGTATGAATTATCTTTGGAAAACAGATAATCAACAAATGGAAAAATATAAAGATTTTGTGATATACTTTTCCTCCTCATAAGTGTCATATTTACATTTGAGGCACATTATTTACATAGGCTCACTTTCTCTTTTTAAATATTGTAAAATTTCACTTATAAAACTGATTTCCTAAAGCTAAAACCAAATTATTGATATTTTACTACAGAATGACATTTGACAACAAAATTATCACACAACACTGTTATTAGTCTATTCCTAATCAGTGTGCTTCATTAAGTCTATTTCTGGACAATTAAAATTGTTTATCTAAAAACATTCTATTTTTCCTATAATTCATTCTAAAAATCCAAGCAGATAGTGTTTATGAAATAGAGTCTTCTTGTGAGTGTTAACTGGGGAGGCTCTCCCAACCTTCCACGTGAAGAAGACACTTAGAGAAGCACGTTAGAAGACACACAGAGGGATGCTTGGTTCCCAGTCTTTAGAATTTCCTTTTCAGATGGAATACTAAGAGCCCAACACAAGCCGACCGACTGCAGCACACAGAAGCCCAGTATATCTGCTCACAATGGAGCTGTGCTCTCTTGCTGTTTCACTCTGAGCAAGGGCAAAATAAACAGAGGGGAGATTCAGCTACTGGAGAAACATGAGCATCTCCTCGCCTGCGGGGGCTAATGAAGATACACATGTGGCCTTATTCTCCTCGAAGGAAGCAATAACTGCTCGCTTCTGGCATCTGCACCTGGTGGCTCCAGCCTCCATGGATTCAAGACTGGGTTGATGGACCATAGTATGAAAGACAGTGGGTACCATACCTCTCTTGGTAATAGGATTGTCTTAGTTAGGGTTTTTATTGCTGTCATGGGAAACCATGACCATTGCAACTCTTGTAAAAAAATGTTTAATTGGGGTGCCTTGCTTATAGTTTCAGAGGGTCAGTCCATCAACATCATAGCAGGGAGCATGGTGGTGTGTAGGCATATGTAGCTGAGCGTCCCGCATCTTGCAGGCAACAGGAAGTCAATTGATACACTGGGCAGTATCCTGAGCACAGGAAACCTCAAAGCATACCTCCACAGTGACACACTTCCTCCAACAAGACCATACCCACTCTAACAAAGTGACACCTCCTAATAGTGCCACTCCCCATGAGATTATGGGGTCCAATTATATTCAAACTGCCACAATGACCCATGATTTAGTTCAGTGAGCTGAAGGAAGCTGAGGTGACCTAGACTCATTGAAGTAAGGTATAGTGAAAGCAATGGATTTTGTCATGCTTTGCAACTGCACTCCTGTTCAGTGCCAGAAACTTCTCACATGGCACAGGCCCATGTTGTTCTGACTATTATCCTGTCTTGACCTGAACAAGTCCCCAGGAGAACTCGGCTCTGCCAGAGTGAGACTTGGCAAACTGGTATCCTTCCAGCCATACTTGGCTAAGATATTGCTCTGGGCAATCCCCCAGCTGTCTCTGTTATCCAGAGAACGATCAGCACCCAGAAAGCAGTGACATGTGCTTCAGACTAGACTTGCAGAAATATACACAGGAAGAAGTTTCAAACAGCCACTGGTTAAAGTTAGAAGTCAGACATGTACAAAAGAGGGTTGCTGATAAATGTCACTATCCACTAACAATGTTTATAATCAACTTACTCAATAAGAGTGCCCCATAGTATTAACTTTCCTGATTCTGAGGAATGTCATGCATATTTTATTTTATAGAATAATCCTGGATGGAACTTTGTAATAGTTATACATAAAAAGAAAGAAAAAAAAACACACTTTCTTTTACACAAGAACATGCAAAGACCTTGTGATTTTACTATGTATATATTATCCCATTGATTCTGTAGAATGTCACGTATGTGAGGTGAGACAGTAAGGCTGAAGTACTTTGGGAGTCATGGTCAAAATTATAGATGACAGGTATGCTATGAATTTCCTGCCTTAGGCTCCCTGTATAGAAACAGAATGGCCTGTGCATGGCAGAATCTTACAAGCAGTACAGTGAAAAACGTCACTTCCACTTAAACCCTCAGGTATGCCTTGCTTAGGGGAGTGGACATGAACAAGGCAACCAAGCCCCTCTAGAGCAGAATTGTGTCAGAGGCCAGAATTCATTTCCAATTCCCAACACTGCAAACATTACAGTACTAGTCATGTTTAAGGAGTTCACAGTCCCCTTTCATTTCCTAAGCACCTGGGCTTACGTGTTTCCAAACTACACTTCAAAGTACACTGTGGTCAACTCTGGACACTCCTTAGAAAATAAGAGGCCAGAGCAGGGGGTGTGGGAAGTCCTGATGGCACTTGGCTCTCCCTGTACCTCCAAGACTTCCTTCCTGTCATTAATGCCTACAGGATGATGGAACCTTAGGAATGAACTGTAGCCAAGGCTGCTAGGGAGCAGAACAATATTCGGTAGATGATCTGTGAAGATGAAACTTGGGACCAGGATCAGCGCTACTTCTCAGTGGACTCTAAGAAGAGCACGGGCCTCCTTTATCTCACATTCTCTCTCCCTTCTCCTCCCTCTCCCCTCCCGTGTGTGTGTGTGTGTGTGTGTGTGTGTGTGTGTGTGTGTGTGTGTGTGCGCATATGTCTGTATTCAAATAAAATATTAACTTATACTGGGGCACTAAACCGTAGCATTGTCACTAAGAGTTATTATATACTGAATAATTCATTTTCACACCTATGACTGCTCATACTTGTTACCCACGTGGTTCCTCCAATGACAACCAAGGGTTAGTGGCATCATAGTAACTCATTTCCATGAAGACCCTGTATCCTGGAATGTAAGATGCATATAGATGTTAAGTTCCTACACACTTCTGACTGCAGGAGATTGGAAAGTCTTCTTGGCACAGATGCCCTCACCCTGGGGATTCCTTACCTGCGTGTTTGGTGGAAGGGGCACCTCTTCAGGGGGATCTTGGCCACATGCTCCTGCAGCCCCACAAACAGGACACTCTGGCTGTGGAGGATCTGTAGGCTCCTGATGGGTTCCCGCCTCCTCTCTGGGAAAAGCTCAATTTCTTCCAGCAAACAGCTGCCTGAGGTCTGACTCAGGGGAGCCCGTACTTTCTTAATGGTGCCATAATCTGCAAAGACAAGAAGGGAAGGAAATAAAGCATGCGGGTAGCACAGCTGTCCTCAGAGAAGCGGAGTATGCACATAGCACACAGCCATGATCACCAGCCCATGAAGTTAACCGAGTGTCGCGTGGTTGCATCCATTGAAATGAAGCAATTTTCAATAATGCAGAGGACGCTTCAATGGGCCACTCTGGACAAAGGGTTTAGGCAGTGGTGCTCCAGTGCAGACAGCCGTGAGAATGACCGATCTACCACTCGCCTCTTCAGTTGCAAGACCAAGAACTAGGGCCATGCTAAACTTCATTGCTGATCAAAACAGCTGCAGAATAACAGGTGAGAAAAATCCCAACAGGACATCTGGGGTCCTTGATGTCAGTGAGCTGACTGCTGCCCATGCACAGAAGATACAAAGTGACTTGTGATGTGAACATAAGGTCATTTCTGTGAGTCTGAACTTGACTCATGTCTGAACTGATCCAAGTCTTCTTGGCCACAGGTTCATGCATTTAATATTGCCCATGGTGAGGGTCCTTTGCACCATGCAGACTCTGCAGATAGGTTGTAAGGGATGCAGAGCAGGTTCCTTTTAGCTCTGTGGTTCTCAACCTTGTTAAAGTTGTGGCCCTTTAATACAGTTCCTCATAATTTTTGTTGCTACTTTCTAACTGCAATTTTGCTACTGTTATGATTTCTAATGAAATATCTGATATGCAGGATATCTGGTATGTGACCCCTGTGAAAGGGTCATTTGACCTCCAATGGGGTTGTGACCCACAGGTTAAGAACTGATATTTAGCTCACCCATCAAGTGTTTAGTGGGGATGGATAACCCTTGTGTCAGGGAGATGAATGGGAGCTTGAAGGCCACTGTTGCTGGCCTGCAACATCCAGACATCTTGAAGCACTTCTAATAACTATCACCAATATATGTAGTTATCTCAAATGCAAAAACTGAATAAACCCATATGATTTCAAGTTTCAAATCATAGTGATTCTTCTTCTATAAACACAGAACCAGCTTAAAAAGTTATTTTAAAAGCAGAAATAAAACCAGGAAGTGTTCAGTTGAAGGAGCTTCAAACAAATAAGTAAAAAAGACTGAACAGAAAATACTTTACAATTTTTACCTTTATGGAAATCCTTAGATAAAAAGACTATTTATATTTAAAGAGAAAACACATGTGCACACTTATATTAGCTTGACTTTACTTAAAATGTAAATCTGAAATATCTCCAATGAACATTTTTTCAAAAAACTGGCTACCTCATCACATATAAAGTGTTAGTAACAACAACATTTTTACTTCAAACTAGCTGGTTACATATATTACTTTTTAAAAAAATATCCACCATACATGGACGACTGAAAGGAATGTGTCTGTGTGTACTAGAAAATGAGCAACAGTGTCCATTCAGAAAATTATTGATTCATGAACATAAATATGAAAGACCATGTTGATAAAGCCTTTATTCTATAATAAAACTTCTTTCTGACTTAGTGAATAGAGTTCATGGGCTTGTGAAAAATTCAGCCAGCCTTGGTGATTTTGGTTCACCCTGCACTGGGCAATGGAAACCAACAGTAAACAGAGCATAGGGGCCTAGGCAGGGCATGATGGGAGCTTCAGGGGCAAGGGCTAACTTGAACTCAGATGTCTCAGTCACAAATCTCTGAGACTTCCAAAAGACACTGGCAGGTGGAACTGTCAGCTTCCCAGGGAGTAGCAGAGCCTTCTACTCTACTGTGGGATATCACAGCCACAGTGAGAATGTCAGTTCAGATCAGGGGTTGGGAAGTAGCCATTGGCTACTCTTGGTTAAGTGACATGGGTGGAATAGTAGGAAATCACTGGGTAAAGCAGAACCTTCTGTAGCAGAAATCTTTAAAGTTCAGGAATCTTACAAGTTCTTATTAATAAAAATCAAACCTGAGCCAGGTGTTGGGGCGAACACTGGAAGGTCAGAGAGACAGATCAAGCCACAGCTATCTCACCTTGCCGGATCCTCAGCTGGTCTTGCTTCCTCAGACTGGAAGCCTCTATGTCCTCATATCCGAATGAGTCTCAGCTGAACTGCTGCTAGAAGCCTGAATGCTTAACCAGGCCAAATCCTTCTCCAGGCCAAATGCCTCTCCAGGGCAAATGCCTCTCCAGGGCAAATGCCTCTAGTTTCTGGTCCTCACGCCTTATATACCTTTCTGCTTTCTACCACCACTCCCTGGGATTAAAGGCTTGCTTTCTGGAATTAAAGGCGTTGGTCACCATGCTTGGGTGTATCCTTGAACACATGGATTTCTGCCTCTGGAATGCTAGGATTAAAGGCGTGTGCTACCACTGCCTATCCTCTATGTTTAATATTGTGGCTGTCCTGTTCTCTGACCCCAGATAAGTTTATTAGCGTACACAATATTTTGGCCAATACAATACCACCACAACCTTCTAGCCAACTTCTGAGGCAGTGAAGGACAGGACAGGTGAGTGTCAAACAGGAGAGTGATAGGGAATACTTTGTGAATGTGGCACCCTAGCATGGTTTGCAAAACAGAGGTTTAAAGTAGAACATATTCAACAGGTAGCCAAGACCCCTTTCTATTGATTTATTTTGTTTATGAATTAACACTGTGAGAAACCTGCCAAAATTAATAACACCTCTGGAGTCAACTTCACTGGTATTTAAAAATTTTACAAAATTGCAGAAAGAACAAATTTTAGTAGAGCTTTAATAATTTGATTCCAATAAGCTATCAATGATGAAAAATATTCTGCACATGTTTTTTTCACAGCCTATATCCAGTGCTCCAGCCAATGGGATGTTAGCATTTGACTGAAAAATGGTAAGCAAAGATTTAAATGTTGATCTACGACCCAGGGTTCTGCTGCCTCTCCTTATCTATGGGCATCTAGTGACATGATGAGTCCCTTGTGGAATTATCATTCCCTTGGTGTCAGAATTATTATAGGGTGATCCTGAGCTACACAACAAAAGCTTAATTCCATACCCTTGCAGCCTTTTCCTATCCTGCCTGAGCCCCATCCCCGCTTTGCACTCACCCACTCCCTGTCAGGGTCTTACTCTCTTAAAGTGACCTTGAAGAGGACAGCACAACAGGTGAGAAGCCACGCCTGTTCCTTGTACTGACCTTACTTTGAATTTTATTTTTGCCTCTTATGCATCCACTTTTCTCCATTTCCTATACAGCATTATATTGACCTTATTTTATCTTTAAAAACCTTGCATGCTTTGTTCTCATCCTTCCGATGTTTATGCAATTTTGTTTTGACATTTCTCTTTATTATGTAGTCATTTTTACCCCTTGTTCTTTCTTACTTACTTCATGACATTCCTCTCAGTCCCTTCACATCCCAATCTCTTATTTATGTTTTTTTTTCCTCCACTGATCTTGTCCTTTTTTTCACTGAATTACTAATTTTATTTTCTCTTTAAATAATGTTTTAATTAATTCATTGAGCGTTTCATACAATGTTTGATCATATTCACATCTCCTTCCCTAACTCCTCCCAGATCCACCCTCTTCATTCTCATGTACCTACCCACCCAAATTTGAGTGTTCTTCTTTTATTTTTAAACACATTGAATACAATTTGTGTTGCCCAGCTACTCTTGGCAGTGGGGTATGGAGTATCTACAAGGGTTCACATCATTAAAGAAAACTGACTCTCTCTCTCCCAACAGCTGTTGAATACCAATACTCCTTCAGCTAGTGGTGGGATTTCCTACCATCTCTTCCCTGTACAACCTCCATGCTACAATTTTATTTGACTTGAGCTTTCACAGACCTTGGGTACACTGTCTCAATTGCTGTGCATTCCTGAGGGCAATGCCCTGTTGTATCTGGAAAACACCGGTTCCTTTGACTTATTTCTGACTCCTATGATCTAACATACTGTATATCATTCATGCTGTTTTCTGTCCTCTGTTCAATCATGGTACAGTAGCTGGCATTAAAAACCTTCTTAAACTAACCACCCACTCAACAGACTAACACAACCACAACTTTGAAGAACACTGGGATACGATCAAGAGAACAAATGTAAAAATCATTGGTGAAGACATAGAACACCTAGTTACTGAAATTAATGCATAAATCTTTCAAGTATATGGAAATGTAAGTATATATAATATTTTAACATAGTATATATAGTAAATAAATATACATAGATATTATATAAATAAAACTTTGAACCAAAAATAGATGTGGTTAGGTCTACAAGACACATCATAGTTAAAATTGAAAGACTACAAAACAAAAAAAGAATATTAAAGCTGTAAGAAAAAGCCCCTAAATTTATGAGGACTAACCATCAGGATAGCATCAGACCTCTTAGCAGCAGCCCTAAGCACAAGCAAAGTTTGGAAGAATGAAGTCCAGGTTCTGAAAGAAAGTGAAGAACAACCAATTAGGATTATCACCTCCAACTATGCTGTCATCTGAAACTGATAAAGAATAAAGACATGTCAAGAGAAGCAAAAACTGAAGCAATTCATGGTCAACCTGGACCCGCGGAAGAAACTTAAAAGAATACAGAGGAGGAAGAAAGTCTTAATCTTGGGACACAGGAAGAAATACATTTTGTAAGAATAATAAAAAAATAATAAATCACAACCAAATCAGCAAAATAGGAAAACTACTTATATGAATGGAGAAGCAGCAAAACAATATATATTTGAATCAACCAGAGGAAAGAAACAATGAAATAAAAAAGAATCAGTCAACATTCTTTCAGTAATAACCCAGAATATAAATGATCTTAGCTTCTTAATTAAAATACACAGCCTAGCTGATTGGATAAAAAATGCCATCCATCTGTTTGTTGCCTGCAGTTCATTCTCTGCTCTATATTTCACAATATAGCACACACACACACACACACACACACACACACACACACACACACACACCCCAACATCAAACACGTAGTCTTTGGGGGAGTATCCTTTCCCCAGCTCTCCACTCAACACCTATTCTTTCTTAGCAAATGGTCTCTATTTCTGTTTATAAAGAATCTTCAAACATGCAGTGAATCAGAGGCATCTCTGGCAGTACTTCCATGTCACACTGTAGAATCTGATTGCTGCTTTGATTCTGACCACACAGCATGAGCACTTTAAATTATCCATGCCCGCATGCTATAAAAAAACAGATGCTGCATGAAATACCTTCGCTAGGATTTAAGACTACTCTATGTTACAAATTCTAGTGTTTTTACTGGACATACAAAACTTTCTGTCTTACAGAAACATGGTGGTCTAATTATAGAAAATAAAAAGTTTTAATAGCTTCTACCATTATTCCTTAACACAAAATTATCAAATCAGTTTACTTGTATTGTATTGTATTGAAATGTTTGATTTTAAAAACTGCTATTTAAGTTTGCTGATGAGTTCTATTAAAAACTGTTAAATTTTGACTTTGGACTTTAACAGAATTTCCAACCATTTCTGAAATGGCCAGATGTAGACATATATCTGCCATTCTGTACTATGTATTTATGCAAAACAGCATTCTTAGCATCGACAGTTATGAAAGCAAATTAGTAATTCACTCTGGGAAATGTTAAAAGTTTTCTCTCAAAATACCAAATATCAACCAAGTTTTAATTGTTTATACAAGATTAAACAAACACATTCATTATCCTGCAAGTTTGGTGTTTTATTTAATAAATAATAAAGGTATAGTTGTATTTATAAACATAGAATTTGTTTTACAACATTTTCTTTATGCTTTATTGTCAGTGCATGTTTAATTTGTGTATTTATTTATGAGGTATATATACCTCAAGTCACTTGAAAATTTATTAAGTGAAATGGAATCATGAGCAAAATTAGTTTAAGAAGAACTCGTCTACAAGAAGCCCACCTCACTGGCAAAGATACATGCAGACCCAACAGCAAAGGCTGTAAGTGAATATACCAATAAGGTTGAAGAAAAAAATAAATAGAAGTATCTACAGTCACATCTGATAAAGAATTCAAGACAAAATTAGTCAGAAGACATAACACGTCAAATTATATTGATAGAGGGAACCATTCACAACACTGGAGGCATATTCAGGCAGACACAGTGGCATACCCATTCTTATGTTTAAAAAACAAGGCAGGTAGGTAAACACATTTAAATGACTATACATGAGATGAACATTTCTAAGAGCAAGGGAAGAGGATGACAGCCTGAAGATATAAAGGTTATTCTCTGATGTGTCCCTAGACCGCTCATCCAGAACCAGAGTGGCTTCCTTGATATGACTGTTAGAGACAACAGTGGAATTCTCCTTGGCAGAGATCAATATAGTGTAGAAACAATCCCCAACATTGGCTTTTTGTAAGGATCAATGAAGACCAGGCATAAGTCTGAGGGTGCATAGAAAATGAACAGCTAAGGGGAATTGCTGTAACAACAAAGAGTAATTTTCTTCTGAACAATCTGAGACATTAGGAAAATGAATGAAGGGGAAAACAAAAGAAAAATGAAATAGTTTAAAAAGGTAAAGTCTGAAGTGTCTAAAGAATTGTCCCAAGTTTAATTTCAACTTAACTACCAGGAAAAGAAATATTTCAAAATCCCTGCAAAGAATTCTAGATGTAAGAAATGGTCTCTGAAACTCCAAGCCTTATTTTCCCAGCCTCCACCACAGGGAAATAGGTTCATGTCTTAGGACAAATGGGTTACCGGGTGAGCTGTGGGGAGAGCAACTGAAAACAAGGTTGAGGGTTTTTACTAGGAAGATAAATTGGGATTAGATGAAAGTGTATTCTAGGAGCAGAGTTTGAATATCAAGCTACCAGACCAGAGTATTTCATAGGAAGGGGGAGATGGATGTAAGAGAGACCTGCAGAAGCAACAATGCAGGACTCCACCAAGCCTCATTCATGTGAGGAAGTGGGAATACATAGGTTATCTAGACCATTACCATTCGGTGGAGACAGACTACAATCCACTGAAGCAATTAAAAATATTTTCAGGCAGCCCTAGGTTTAAAATGGTTCAAATATTGATTTTAGTTATGTATTTTATTTGCTACAATATATATTGTTTATGTGATATTTTTAGTATGTAAACATGAAATTATTGTCTTATAAAACTTTTGAAATCCATATATATATATATATATTCACTATATATTCATTTTAATTAATTATAGCCATTTGAGTTGCTGCGACTCAAGGTAACAGACAGCTCAGGGATACACGTGATGATGTCTTGGTAGTGTCTGTAGAAAATGAGGTGCCTACCACCTCAAACTCCAAATAAGTGACAATTCTAACCCCTCAACATGAAGAGCTTCCTTTTTATGAATCACATATTAAATACTGCTGTATTATTTCATTTCAACAAAAGGTTCTTTCTCTAAATGCTTGATCATCTCTGAATGTGATGATTGATTTTCATGGTTACCTTGACTAGATTTAGAATAACCAAGGACATAAATCTCCGAGGGTGTCTATGAGGACATTTTTAGCGATGTTCAACTGGAAGTGGAGGATCTACCTTGAATGTGTGTAGCACTCTCTCATGTGTTGTGGTCTCAGACTGAACAAGGTGGAGGGGGTGGGGGAGAAAAGCAGCACTCCCTACAGTCTACTCCCCAGTCCGGCGACCCCCACCTCCATCTCTCTTGCCAGGATGGACTGTGTCCTTGGAATAATTCCTCTCTTGAGTTATGTCTTGTTAGGCATTGGTTATAACGTGCCGGCTAACACACTGGACTGGCCCAATTGCCCTGTACGTCAATTAAAGTGATCCTAGGAAGGTTAAGTAGCAGTGTGTATACAACCAGTGAGTGCAGCCATGAACCCAGAACCTGGACTTATGACTCCTGTGAATGAAGGGATCATAGGCAGGTATCTGATGACCCTGAGAGTGGATACAATCATTGTGAGATCATTTCAGAACCAGACAGACTGACACAAAACAGCCATGACCTAAGAGAAGGTTCTACCTGTTCTTCGTTGCCTAGAGTTTTCTATTCTCCTAGAAGTGAAGCTTCCACTACTCTTTCTTGGAATGTGGCTTTCTACCACAGTTTTGGAATGACATTGACAAGACAGGATGGCCACTGCCTCAATACAACACATATGTTATAGTTCAGATCCTAACCAATTGTAAAGGCTGACACAACATGCTGATACAGATGGAAATCAAGAAGAAAACAAAATACGAAGTACTGCATAGTTTAATGCCAAATTTACAAAAACTAGAGTCATGTGAAAAAAGGGAACCTCTGCTGTGGGATGTTCTGTATGGCAAATGTGTTGCTAATAAAGCACTGATTGGCCAGTGGCTAGGCAGGAAGTAGGCGGGACTAACAGAATTAAAAGAGCAGGAAGGCAGGAGGAGTCACTGTCTGCCAGCCAGCCACCGCCAGGACAAGCAGCATGTAAAGATGCCGGTAAGCCACGAGCCATGTGGCAAGGTATAGATTTATGGAAATGGATAACTTAAGATATAAGGACAGTTAGCAAGAAGGCTGCCACGGCCATACATTTTATAAGCAATAGAAGTCTCTGTGTTTCCTTGGTTGGGTCTGAGCGGCTGTGGGACTGGCAGGTGAAAGAGATTTATCCTGACTGTGGGCCAGGCAGGAAAACTCTAGCTACAAACCTCAATTGAGAAAATGTTTCCATAAGATCCAGCTATAGGGCATTTTCTTAATTAGTGACTGATTGCGGGAGGACTCAGTCCATTGTGGGTGGTACGATCCTTGGACTGGTGGTGCTGGGTTCTATACAAGAGCAGGCTGAGCAAGCCATGATGAGCAAGCCAGTAAGCATCACCCCTCCATAACTCTGCATCAGCTCCTGCCTCCAGGTTCCTGCCCTGTTTGAGTTCCTACTCTGACATCCTTTGATGATGGACTATAACATGGAAGTGTAAGCCAAATAAACCTGTTCCTTCGCAAGTTGTTTTTGGTCATGATGTCTCATCACAGCAATAGTAACTCTAACTAGGACACATGATGTGTTATTTCAACATGAAGCTAAGAGATTTAAATCATAATGTACAAAGATAAAACTATAGAAAATGTAGGTTAGAATTTCCCTCTAGAAAATTACGTCAATTTTTTTTCTTGGAGAATATGAATGATGATTTGGTCTTTAGCCATCTCTAAGTGGAAACCATTGTCTAAATGAAACTCTCTAGCAATATGACGCTAAGATTGGCAGTGCCTACAACAAGATTTTCAGTTTTGCAGTGAGGAAATCAATGCCCAGCCAGGCTCCAGAAGTTCAAAGGACAGACTACCAAGTCAGTGTTTGGAATCTTTTTACATAGACCAAGTGCTTGGTCTGGATTTGTCCAAAATATTTTTGCTCTGAAAGTACAGGCAGAATGGCAGAGAATCTCCCCAACTGTCTGTTGTTAGCAGCAGCATGGCTGATGGGTCACTGAATGCCAGCTGAGAGAGAGGGCAGAACTTTGGAAAGCGGTGACTTCTCGAGATGGAGCTGAAGCTCTGCTTTCTGGGCCCGTGCTTGTCTTCTGGATTTCACTGCAGGAATAGCAGACCCCCCTGAAATGCTAACCCCAGGGCTTGTCTGACTAACCCAAGAGCAAATGAAGCATGCAGTACATTAAAACCACTTGAAAACAGGAAACAAAGAACGACAACAAAACCCCCAAACCAGAAAGAACCACTTCTGTTTCATTTTAAAAACTTCAAGACTTAAAGATTTGTATGAGCACTAAAGTTTACAATAATACATGGCCTTTATGTAACCATTTGCTCTGATACATAAGGTGTAATGTACAAAATTTTATCCTTAGTGACTGAGATTTAATTGTATTTCTGCCTTTGGGGGGAAATAGCAGATCTTTACTCATCATCAGTAATTTCATCAAGATTCTATTT
>CABHPP010108835.1:4983-14985 GCA_902168425.1 Peromyscus attwateri
AGAGAGAGAGAGAGAGAGAGAGAGAGAGAGAGAGAGAGAGAGAGAGATATTTCTGGGCTACACACTGCTTTGAAGGAAGCATAGACCCACTGCTTCCCAGAATGGGCGATGAGATGAGCATGGTTGTTCCCCCAGAGCTCGCAGGAAAACTAGTTCTGCCATATTGGGAAGTTGAGGTGGGTGGAGTCAGCAGCCAAGGCTGCAGCTTTGTGTACTAGCCATGCAGTTTAACAGTTTGAAGTCTCTCTTGGTCAGAGAAGGACTATAGATTTACAATAAAACAGATTCAGATGAGATAAACCCTAAATAGTTTACAGTGTCTATAAAAATGTACATAGGCTTGGAACAGAGAGGAAAAGGAATATAGACAGTTATATAAAGAAATAGAAAGTTTTAAAATTAAAGTCTTTAAAGAGACAGTAAAGGTAATATAAAAAATAAGCTACGTAAAGATGGAAATCACACCGAGAATCTGGATTATATTGTGTTTGTGATTTTTAACTATAGAAAGACATTGATTGTAAAGGCTGCTGAGTTAAATCAATATATATTGAAGGTATCTTGACTTCAAAATTTGTGTCTAAGGATATGTTTCTTTGGAAAAGAGGTTCTGCTTTTGTTTCCACAGAAGATAAGAACATGTGGATTGCTTCTAGGCTAGTATGATTTGACCAGCCAACACCCCCCAAGTGGTCTCCAATGACACCATAGCCCAGATGATCCAACATCCAGAATGGCTTCAAGGCAACTGGTTCAGACAATGCAGCCTCACGACTATTCCAGTGAGGGCTTGACATAATTCTCAATTTTCTCAGGATCCCCAAATGTTGCCAGTGCCCACAATGAGCAGGAAGTAGTATAAGAAGCTATGCCCAAATTCCCAAAATATTGTTTACAAATGTTATTTAAAGGGAGTTGATTATAAATGCAGTCTCTTTCTAAAGAAGAAAAGGGAATATAGATATGATACGATAAAGAGTAACAACTTGTTTGAAATGTTTTACATTGCTATGGGTTTTAGTTTACTGATACAGATTTAATTTTGTTATACTGTATATATATATATATATATATATATATATATTTCTACTCTCATTTAAGGTATTATGTTTATGTAACTCATTTAGATTGTAATGGCTAATTAAATACAGATTAATGATTAGTCTTCTATGATAGTCAAACTTATAGTCATGTTAGTTAAGTTTTCTAGGTATACATAGATATAATTCATTTAGGTAGGTAATCTTCAAACACTTCAAAGACCTACACAATATGGCATTTAAAATGTTTTATAAACTTAGACTTTCTGGACAGTGAGACATGTCTGCTCCTGGCAGCATCAATTTACTTCAAAGAGAAAGATGGGCATTGAAGACACTCTATATGGAGTTTATTTTCTTGACAAAAATGGCCATTTGGGCAAGAAACTGCTGTTGCCTGGACTGCTTGACAGGATGTTATATAAACTGGACATACAGGACCCGTAGGAAGGTGACCATTGAACTTTGCAAGGCAAGATGGTCCTTCTGGTTACTGCTTCGCAGAAGAAACTGCCAGACATTCTACAGGACACAGAGAGAAGAGACTGAGAGACTAGACCTATAGGCTGAAGAGGGATGCCCTAACGTTGCAGACAAATTTTTGGTGACTGTCCAGTTAGCCAGCTGTCTCTTTTTTTTTTTTTTAATTTATTTTATTTTATTTTACAATATAATTCAACTTTACATATCAGCCATAAATTCCCCCTTTCTCCCTCCTCCCGGCCCCCCCCCCTCCCCCCGGCCCGCCCCCCTCCCCCCAGCCCACCCCCCATTTCCATCTCCTCAAGGGCAAAGACTCCCCCGAGGATTGAGATCGACCTGGTGGACTCAGCCCAGGCAGGTCTAGTTCCCTCCTCCCAGGCTGAGCCTAGGGTCTCTACTAAGACCCAGGTTTCAAACAGTCAATTCATGTACTGAGCACAGGGCCTGGTCCAAATGCCTGTATGCCAGCTGTCTCTTTTATTCTAGATTTTTGGAAGTTCCTTCAATGCTCTTCCTGTTTACTTAGGTAATATTATATCCTTCTGGGGTCTTTGATATAGTTGAAGACTAGATAGTTACAATTATAATTTTCCTTGGTTATGATAAAAGATAAGTTAGATATGAAACTTTAGACTCATAAATATAGGATAGATAGGATATTTTCTTTAATTTTGCAAAATACAAATAAACTAGATATTGTAACTGTAATTCTTGCTTGATAACTGTTCTATTATATGTAATTTTACTATGTTAAAGTTAAAACTTTCCTTTTTAATTAGACAGAAAAGGGGAAGTGCTATGGGATGTCTTTCTGTATACTGTGAATATGTGTTGCTCTGAGTGGTTGATAAATAAAATGCTGATTGGCCAGTAGCCAGGCAGGAAGTATAGATGGGACAAGCAGATGAGAAGAATTCTGGGAAGAGGAAGGGCTGTGTCAGGAGTTGCCAGCCAGATACAGAGGAGAAAGGTGACAAGGCAGAACTGAGAAAAGATACCAAGCCACGTGGTGAAACATAGATAAGAATAACGGGTTAATTTAAGTATGAGAGCTAGTCAGTAATAAGCCTGAGCTAATGGCCAAGCAGTTATAATTAGTATAAGCTTCTGAGTGATTATTTTATAAGCAGGCCACAGGACTGTAGGGGCTTGGTGGGATTGAAGAAACTTTCCAGCTACATAAATGAACCACCCTTTTTGTTCATTTACCTTTCTGCATGTAAAAACAAAGCACGAACCCTTGATAGAGGATACAACAATACTTCTTCATCAGACTATAAATTCACTGACATTTTGATGTTGAAATTCTAGTCTCCAAAATGGTGAAATATTGTAGCATGAATCCTAATTGGTGTTAATAAAAACCACATATCAGGGTAAATGCCAAAAGATCTGAGAGACAAAGGAACAAGCCACAGTCAACTCTCACCAATTCCTTAGCTAAAAGGCTTAGGTCCTGTCTCCTCTCATTTTATATTCCTCTCTCCACCCAGCCATATCACTTCCTGTCTCAAACTTCCTAGTGCTGGTATTAAAGGTGTGTGCCTTTCAAGTACTGGTAGCAAAGGCATGAGCTCTCAAGTGCTGGGATTAAAGTTGTGTGCCACCATTGCCTGGCCTCTATAGATAACCAGTACATGGCTTTGCCCCTTGATCTTCAGGAAAGCCTTCTTTGTTAGAGCATGTACAAAATATCACCACATTTTCCCTTTTTGTCTAAAATTAAAAAAAGGTTATAACTAATATAAGAAAAACTGTATATAATCAATACAATAACTATATACAATATATACAGGCAATAATTGCATCAATATTGTCTAGTTCATTAACAGTTGACAAATTCAGAGAAAATAGTTAATTACTTATCCTATTTTGGTGAGTCCAAAGTGTTGTACCTAATTCACTTTCTACCCTAAGTTGTATTATCAACCAAAAGCTATCTTTTCATGTCTCTCAAACTTATACACTTTATACTTCTTTAGTCAGTTTCTTTTCTGAATTTGTTAACAAGGAAAAATACAATGATAACTATCTAGTCTTCAACTCCAGAGACCCGAGAAGGAAGTAATATTAACTGAGTAAGCAGGAAGTGCAAGTAAGCAACTTCCAAAAATTGTGAGAAATGACAGAAACAGCTGGCTACCTGGATAGTCACCCAAGGTTCCTCTGCAACATTGGGGCACCCATTCTTTGGCCTACAGGCCTCGAATATCTGAGAGACTCATCTGTGAAGCAGGATATTCTAAAGAGCCTTTCTACCTTGTCTTGGCAAGGATCGGCAGTCCTTTCTTTTGTATCCTGCTTGTCCAATTTGGACAGCATACTGTCAGCAGTCAAGGTAAGAGCATTTTTTTTTGCCCAGCGGATAATTTTTGCCACAAAGAAAGTAAACTCCATAAGGAGTTTCTTCAGTGCCCATCATCTTCTCTCAAGTAGATTGGTGCTGCCAGGAGCAGACATGTCTCATTGTCATAAAAAAGAACATATGTTATTAAAACATCTTAAATGCCATATTCTAAAGAGATCTCTGAAGTGTTTGAAGACAACCTGTTTATCTATAATATACCTGTTTGGCCTTGAAAACATGCCTAATATGACTACAAGTTCAATTGTCATAGGTGACTAGTTACTAACTGCATTTCTTTATTATCCTACATAGTTTGTAATAATAACTTTCGTGGACTAGCAATTTGTATTACATTGTTAAATGAGATGCATAGGTACAATATCTTGAACAAGATTAGAAATATATGTATGTATAGTATGTTCTAAAAAATAATCTCAACTTTGTATCAATATAAAAAGATCCATATCAATGTAAAATATATAAAACAAGTAGTTGCTTTTTAAAAGTAGATGCAATAATCCTACCCTTTTATCCTATCTCTCTATCCCCCTTTTTCTTTTAAGAGTAGATTCAATAATCTACCCTTTATCCTATCATTTCTATATCCCCCTTTTTTCTTTTCAAAATAAGAACCCTGAATCTAGTTTCCTTTGTTCAGCTCTTTTTCCTGACCATTACCAATAACAACTTGTAAGCACCCCCCCCTCAAACAATGACACATACCCATAACCTATTGAAGGACCAAAAACCACCCACCACACCTCTTGGGAATGTGGGTATTGTGTTCTTAAATTTACTTTCTGCTGTCTGGGGGTGATTGCATCTTTAGGGGATCCTGGAAAGAAAAATTTGGGTTAATTGTCAAATTCTATCATTTGTCCAGTCTCTGCATAATGGGAAAGTGCAGGGCTTATCTCAAGTCCTCACTCAAATAGTCTGTGAGGCTGCATTATCTCAGCTAACCACCTTGAGATTATCCTGAGCAGTTTGTAGTCCAAAGCCCATCTTTAGGTGGTGTTTGTCAGCTTAGTAGTGTTATTATAGTCCATGTGGAATCATCATTGTGGGACCCCATCATCCTTTTGGAAACTTCAAAGGTTGCTGTTAGGCAGGGTCATGATCCATTCCAGAAAACTTAAACATTTTAAATGTCATATGCAGCAGATCTTGAAGAGGTTAAAGGATCAATATTTGTTAGTACATCCAGAGTACAAAAACTTAATTCCTAGTTATCTGATAGAGACTCGAACCTGAAATCATGTACAGGAAGCTAGATGTAGCCTTTTTCTAGAATTGGTATTCTATATGACCATTAATATCATGACAAAAAATTTAAAATATATATATATATATATATATATAAATCTTATAAGTTTGGGGATAATATTTATACTTTAAGAAAAGCTCCAAAGTGTTAAAATAATATCAAAGGTTTATGAGATCAGTGGAAATAAATAATCCGTAATTTTTTGTTTTTCTTCTATCCCATATCATGTGGCTCTTTTGAAATGAGACAGAGATTTTGGATTTTATTCTAATAAGCATGCTTTGTTTTAGAGAAGGAGAGAGCCACATTCCAACTCAAAAGCCAGCTTTAATATTTAATTGGACTGGGACTACAAAAAGACCATTTGCATTATATGTTTGTAGAGAACAGCAGAAACAAACATTTGGGAAGGTTTATGAAATTTTGTCATGTTGGAGATGTGATATGCTAATAGGCTAATTTACTCTTTTTCTTGGGACATTTTTTTTTCTGGATGATTTGTCCCATTTCTTCAGATGTCTCATTTGTCCAATGGTCTTCAGATTCCTTAGCTGGATGCCTTCATTCTCCTGAAAAACAACATGTCAATAGCAAGGGTTTGAAAGGGGATTTTTCCATCACTTGGCAACAAACCAAGGAAATTATAAGGAAATGTCCTACTTGTTCTTTATACAACCAAACTCCACTAACTGCAGGAAGTATCCCAAAGGGTACTCAAAGGAATGAAATCTGGAAGATGGATGTGTTTCATTTTGTAGAATTTGGAAAACTGAAATATGTACATCATACCATTGATACCTATTCAGGATTTTAATGGGTGACTGCTATGAGTTCTGAAAAGGCTGATTCTGTAATCACACATTTGCTAGAAGTTATGGCCATCATGGGTATATCTGTACAAATTAAACCAACAATGCTCCAGCATATGTCTCTGGTAAAATGAAACAGTATTTTTTTTTTGCCTGTGAGAGGCTCCCCAAGGTGTTTCCTGATGGCAAAGGGTTACCTCGTCTGTCCCTTGTTGATCTACATTCATTAGTCCAATGCCTGCCTTTACCACATCTTTTGCATAATCCAGAAAAGAGGGGCCTTCTGATCAGATTATTTCTAGATAAAAAATTGCTTCTAGGCATGCCCTGTTTGCAGTTCCTTTTTAGGTGACCTCGGTTACCACAATTGAAACATTTGACATTTTGATTTTTCTTCAAACCTCTGGAAATTACCTCTCCTATCCAAGCATCATTATGGTTATGAGATTCAATATTGATGGTATCTCAGATCCATTCCTCCAACGGTGCTGATCTTGCCTTTAATGGCCCAATTACCCTTTTACATTGTGCATTAGCATTTTTAAAAGCCAGAGATTCAACTATTATTTGTCTCGCTTCCAAATTTGGAATCATTTTATTACTGATGAAGTCAATATTTGTAAGAAATCAGTGAAGGTTTCTTTTGGGTTCTGTTTAACTTTAATAAATGACTCAATTTTCTTTCCCACTTCTTCAGTTATGTCCCAAGCCTTCAAGACTGCTTTGGGGCATAAAGCCAGGGTGTGGTCATCATATAGAGATTATCTTTGTATGTTAGCATAATCTCCTTCTTCAGTAAAGTTGGTTTTGGGAGATTTCCAGACCTCTAGCCCTACTTTATTGTTCAATGGTCTTATCTTCATTTTTCTACCAGGTCCTCCATTGTAATTGACAACCAGGCTCCAAGACTGCTGTAACCAAATCTCTCCAGTCTTGAGGGATAATTCTATTACAATTTGACCACCAGTTTAACATCTGCTTCACAAAAGGTGAATGGATGCCATATGAGACTATCACTTCCTTGAAATTCCTCAATTCTAACATTTGCAAAGGTGTCTATTCTGCTCTTACACAGTCTGAGGATATGTATCATTTGGCAGTCTCTGTAAGGTTATTGGATAAATTAAGGTTGGCTGTTTGAAAGCCTTAGGTTGTTTCTCTGTAACCTTATAATGCAATGCTAAGATTGGTTCTCCTTTAAATTCCTCTGTCTGGGTCTGAATATTTATATGGTCTGTTTTAACAAGTTTTTCTAAAACTTTGATCTTAGCACTAATATTGACCAACTTTTTAAATGATAAGACAAAAATGATCAAACAAATACTTATAATTGATATTACATAAATTCCATCTACATTAATTATATATAATTTAATTGCTCCATTTTCAAACCATCTAGTTTATTATCAAATGGAGACCTAACTCCCTCCATTGTAATAATGTTTCCTAGTTCTTAATGTGGAAAAAACTCTGTGTGTATTTTTTTTAAAGCTAATTCTCCTCTTTAAGAAATCTCAATTGACTCACCAACTCTACTGACAATGATTCAGATGATGGTGAAGTGAGGTAGTTATCTAGTGTGGCGTCAGCCCGAGGAGGGGGTCCAGAGAAAATTACAACCCACTGGGACAGGGAAGAAGCCAAAGAGCCAGCTGTCTACAAAGGGGAATGTGAAAAGCAGCTAATTCCTGCTAACTCTGGCTAACTCCTTAACTGGTGGGGTAGTGACTACAGCTATGTTTAGCTCTGGCCTGAGCCAGTGACTGAAAAGCCAGAGGCAAGTGGCTTTTTCCGTGAATTCATGCCCCACATTGGGTGCCAGATGTAGCACGAATCCTAATTGGTGTTAATAAAAACCCAGAGCCAGGTATCAGGGTAAATGCTGAAAGATCAGAGAGACAAAGGATCAAGCCACAGCCATCTCTCATCTTACCAACTCCCCAGAGGAAAGGAATGAGCATCTATCTCCTCCTGCCATGAATTCCTTTTCTCCACCCAGCCATATCACTTCCTGTCTCAACCTCCCTAGTGCTAGGATTCAAGGCATGTGCCTCCCAAGTACTAGGAGCAAAGGCATGAGCTCTCAAGTGCTGGAACTAAAGTTGTGTGCTACCACTGTCTGGCCTCTATGACTAACTAGTGGCTGGCTTTGCCCTCTGATCTTCAGACAAGCTTTATTTGTTAGAGCATACACAAAATATCACCACAAGGTATCATTTCATTTCCTTATAAATTATATATTTTATTCCACATATTTTGTTATAGCAGCATAAATAAATCAAAACAACCAGAACAGTGCTCTTGGATGCTGCTTAATGGTATCTAAGTCATTTACTTTCTTGAAGTTTGTATTTGCTCATCTGGTTAATGGATAATGTTAATGTATAACTTAGTGGGAAACTGTGAGAAGTATATTGGAATAACATTGTATAGTTGAAACACTATAAAAGTTTATACTCAGTAAATCCCACATGGATAAAAATGACTTTATAATTTCTGTGATAAGTAAGATTTACTAGATGTCTATTATTTCTGTTCTTCTTCCATTAGAGGAATGTGCTTAATTTTTATACTGCTATTTGTCATATTTATCTTGCATGCATATGATATATTAGAGCTGAAAGTTTTATGTTAAAGGGTCATGTTTGGGGTAATAGACCAAAAATATATAATCTCTAAATTTCTAAATGCACAATCATGAATGTTGAAACCCATAAACTTTAAAATCCTGAAAATAGCAATCCTGAATAATTAAGAGTTCAACATTAAAATCCTGAAATTTGTACTTCTAAAAGCTACAATTTCACTTTGAAGATAGAGGAGTGTTATGTAAGACTAGATGTTGAGTTCTATGAAATGAATTAATGTGACCACAATATCTGTCATTTAGAGAATATGACCATATTTTTAGTCTATGAACCTAAAAATGTAAGGCAGTCATAACTATTCAAGATTTCAGTTCCATAATGAAGCCTAATACATTTTAGGCTAAAGAAAAATATGAGAAGATATGAAGCATAGTGATCACCTATAATCTATCCCCTCAATATAGGTATGTTTTTAGGGCTGACCATTTAGTATTGGGTGAACAATTTGTGTTCTCTTCTCTGGGAATGACTATGTCTCCTGTTCTCAGCATTCCTTAGTTGCCTATAGATTTTTTTTATAGGATTGAGGCCTATCTATTGTTGCTGTCCTTGTTCAGTCACATTTAGGCAGCCATGTTGGTAAGGCTTTATGGGTGTAGCTTCTGACATTACTAGGAGGCATAATCTCACAGCAAACTCCCTGATGCTCTGTCTCTTGTAATCTTTCAACCCCCTGTTATAACAACTTGGCCCTTATAGAATTTGATATTACTGCAGTTTTAAAACTGGGTGCCTACAATTACCAGTTACAGTGATATGCAAATCTATATTTAATTTTTCACCTTATGGGTATGGATTATGTGCTTGTAACTTTTATACTAAGTGATAATCACTGATATGCCTGAATGTTTATTCTTGAAAAAGATTAAACAAAACAAAAAACCCAGATATGTTTGTTGGCTGCTAATACCTATATCTATACCCAGAGAAATACTGGCTTGTTTTTATTTTGAGAATCTCAGCAGTGGAGTGACTAATTTCAACATAGCTACATCAGTTTAAATGTGCTTTGGTATAATTTAAACCACCCACAGAGTTTCACTTTGAAAACAAAAACATGTGGCCCTCTTTCAAAGTTTCACCCATGGTCATTGCTTGTGCTTTGGATTTGTGTGAACTCAATTATGAAGTAGCTTTCCAAAACACTTGGGCCTTTGAATGCCCTTAATTTTCAAGACAAAAGCATACAATTTACTAAATAATAAAATCATTTCTACTTTTATTTAAAAAAAAACAAAGTTACACATGATGGTTTTAAAGGAAACAACATTTCTCTCTATATATTCAACTTTTCCTTGAGACATACCATCTCTCCTCATCTTGGTATTCTTTTCTATGAATTTAGCAACTTGTGGGGAACAGGGCTGCGTCTTTCTCTCTTTCTCTTTTTCTCTTTTTCTCTTTTTCT
>CABHPP010108839.1:0-10176 GCA_902168425.1 Peromyscus attwateri
AGCCACCTGATGTGGGTGATGGAACTCAAACTCAGGACCTTTGCAAGAGCAGCAAGTTTTCTTACTTCTGTGTTATCCTTCCAGCCCCCATTTTTAAAGAAATAGTCTTCATTTGTACATGTGTACAGGCACTAAAAGGCTACTTAAATATCAAGCAATAGAAATATTATATTTTGGGGGATAAATGTGTTCTAAGTGGAAGTAGTACAGGTTCAGACAGTTTTTGCAGTATTTTACTTTCAATCCGAAAGCATTCCAATTCTCTGGTAACCTCACCATTCATTAGCAAAGATGTTTCAGTTGTCTGTAACTCTTGAAAAATGACAGGTGAGTAAATAGAGACAGTGGATAAATTAGAGTGGGTAGGGGGAAAAAGGATTATCTTTAAAAGAAATACTGAAGAAAAAAGTAAGACAGTACCACTAAGTCTAGGCTCTATACATAATATGCATCTCAGAGTAAATCACCTATGGGTGAACAACCTAGGAAAATAATGATCATGCTTTAAAGAAATAAAGCTCTTTTAAAATTCCTTTAAAGTATATTACACAAATTCAGAAGTCATAGTCATAAATAGATAATATCCCAGAAAATACTTCTGATGGTCAAGGAACAACAAATGACAGTTTTGTTAGCACTTAAAGAAGCTAAGATTTAGGATCTGAGTCTCTCTGACTTTTCATGATCCCAAAAACTCTGGTGAGGAAAAAAATCTTGTCATTATCATTTATCATTTAAGAGTCTCTCAACCAAGAGGCTCTGCCCTTTAAGACTCTTTTCAGAAAGGCAGGCTAAGGTAAAAGCATTTATCATAATCTTTTTCTATTCCCTACCTTCCCCCAAAAAAGAATTATCAGCAATGCAGACATGAAAATTACTTTAAAAGCTTAATGTTGACTGGTTTTACGTAAATGGTCAATTCACTTTCAAAAGGCTCAAAAATGCCTCAGATTGTCAAAGAGCTCAACCCTGGTATCCATTGATTCAACAAAATCTTTTTACAATTTTCTGCTATAAAATGTGCACATTGTTAGTTATTCCTAAAATAAAGGTCTAGATGATGCCCTCCAAATCTATAGGCATTACAACCCCAAGTCGTATAATTCAGGTTAGTGTGGGAGAAGACAAAATAGCAGTTGGTATAACCATTAAAATATAACCAAATAATAAATCTCCATATGATAACTATCAGTTTTACTTAAAATGACTATGGAGAAGTGGGAAGAACAAGGGCCCAGACCTGTTTTCTCTCCATAAGTTACTAACCTCATAATGTACCATGATGAGGAAAGAGGGTAATGCTTAGTAAGTCATCCACATGTCTTTGATATTAGTTTGTTTTCAAAGACAAGGACTCACTCTGTAGTTTGGTGAGGTATAGTACTCCTTATATAGCTCAAACTGTCCTCTAATCTGTCACCTACTGAATGCTAGAGGTAAAGGTGGTATTTGCAACATGCTTAAATGACAGATTTCTAAAAGTGATACAAAAGCATATCCATGAGGTAAATGGAAATGGAACAGCACAACTTAGCTAAGGCTATCTGATTACTCATAAAATGCATAAAAATAAGGCACAGAGCCTGCTACTCAGTGAGTGACTACATGTGTGAACTATCATGTAAATGAGTTTTGCACACATTGTACTTAGCATTTATATCAACCTGCAAGATAAGCACTGTCACCAACTTTAGAAATAAAGAGACAAAGGTGAATAACTAGTAGCCACACAATTATTAAGAGTCAGAGACACAGGAAACATTAAGGAAGAGGTTGTTGGAAGTGTGTAAGAGCTGGAAGATCTGGAGGTGGTCTAAAAAATGTCATTCCTTAGACTTCTTACAACTACTATAATCATTAATTAACATCAGTTATAGTTACCTGCACTGGATTCTCAGAAATCCAAGCCTATTATCAGTAAATCAAGGTAGGCAGGCAGCTCAAGGGTCTGCATGGTGCATGGAGTATCTGTACTACCTGAGACAGTAACTACAACAGCTACTGCATTCTGGTTACTCCTTGGCCATAGGTACCTTCATGAGCCCTGAGAATCCTAGCTATGCGTATCCTAGAGGATACCAGTTGAAGACAGTGATGGTCCAATGAGTCCTCATTGAAGCAGGAGTACAGAAGACATAACCCAACGTACAATGATGGAGGAACTTAAAGGTGGCTCAAGGATTTCCACCTGACACTTTGGGGAGGATCAGGCACTCACATGTCAGAAGGTAAAATACCTTGAGAGACTAGATCCTCTAACTGGAGCAACAGTGAGCCTTCATGGAGACATGGTCCTGGATAGCTCCATGGAGCACTGCCAGATAGTGGCTGTTTCTTGATATATGGCAAGAAGTCAGACACATGCTTTCCATTAGGCAGCTTGTGGTACTAGCAGTGTGGATAATGTATGCTGTGATGTGCTTATCTAATGTCAAGGATAGAACAGATACTTATCTTCCCTAAGGACAATTAGGGGCTGAGACACTTCTCTTGACTTCTGAGAACACACACACTACTGCTTCTTGAGTGGATGTGTTCTTGAGCCTGTCATTTGCTGTTTCTATCACAAGGGGAAAAAGCAGACGTTTTGTTGCACAAGTTTAATAAAATACCCTGATGAACTACAATAAACACATAATCAACATTGGTAAACCATTCCTCCATTCATTAAGACAAACCAAGATTCTAAGGGAGGGACTTTGAGTATCTCATCCCAGCTGATCAGCTGAAGACTTGCCAAGAATCCAGCCTAGATGGGTATAAGGGGCATTCCCCACTTCTGTTCTTGTTCCCACTCAGGACTATTAAATAAAGGGAATAAATTTGGGAATGTGTTTTGAAGAGGTTGGGTACACATGCCTGTCTGTTGTACATGAAACTGGTAGTTCATCAATATATGGACTTCCCAACACCTCAAAGGCAAAGCCCACCAAGCTGGCTATTATCCTAAATTTATTAACAGCTTGGCTTTACTCAACCTAGTAGTTAGCATTGGGTTGGGCTAGAAGGATTGATGCTATTTTAATCAGGTCATCAATCTAGCCTCTATTTCAAATGTAACCAGTATATATTTAAATAGTGTTGAGTAACTAAGTATTTCTGAAAACACAAGTCATCAACTAATAAACAATATTCCGTATATAAAGGACAAATGGCAGCAAGGCATCTTTCATTTCAGTTTGGAAGAAAATCACAATGCTATCCCATAATATTTACAGTATTTTCTAGTTTAAAAATCTGGAAAGAAATATGAAAAATTTATGATAGGAAGACAAAAATCTTTTTATAAGGAGAGGTTTTTGCCACTAAAAATGTTTAATGATTAACTGCCTCCAGGATAAGTGGGACCAGCCCACATATAAAACCAGATTAATGACAAGCTGAGACGAAATGTGTTTTCCTTACAAAAGTGCTTTAAAATAAATCTTAAAATATAATTTTTCATATTTCATAACTACCACAGAATTACAAGGAGAATGTTGAAACCTTCTAGCTTTTAAGCTTATGTAATGAATGTTGTATTCAGTGTTTGCAGTGAATGGGGGTGTTTGAGAGGGCCAGTACATTGATGTGAAATAGTATTCCCACTGCAATATGCAGTAAATTTCCCTAGGAAAAAAGCTGCATGTCAACAGAAACTTCCTACTCTTATTTGGGTTTATATTCTCCATAAGCCAGATGAAATCAAGCAACCACCAAACAGTGTAGTGGTTAGCAACTGGACTAACAACATCAACTACACATCTAGAGCTTTAGCCTTCATACTACACATATCAACAAATATTTTACTATTCATATTTTAAAACTAGATTCATATTTATAATTTCCTTTTAACTAAAGGCCAGTGCTATTTTAAAAAGAGTAAAATAACTGAGTGAAGAATATTAACATTATTTAAAATATGTCATAATGCCTATCACCTTTAAATTCTGCATTTAACCTAGTTTACTTAATGAAAAATAAGCCACTTTACCTATGTGAAGCTTATACATACCTGAAAAGAATAGACTGAAGGTGATTTAAATAGCTAAAATTCATTTTCATTTAGTATGTGTAGCTAAGAATTATGAATGTATATCTTCTCTGCTTACTGACAGAACAGCTCAGAAATCTATCTTTGTACTAGTTTTGAAGTCTGTTTGATAATATAATTAATGGACTAGCACATATTATAAAAATAATACCAAAATTCATTATTTGGTATATCTAAAGGAGTGTACGTTCTCAAGAAGTTAGAGAGGAATGTGTTAGAATGCTCTTCTGCCACTTCTGTTGACATTTCACAAAGTGATTTAGCCTCTTCCAGCCTGCATTACAAATCTCTGGTAACCAACCTCACAGGGTGATGGAAGGACTCCCTGCATTGAGAATTCAATGCTAGTTTCTACACCTTTTCAAATCTTCTCAGATATTTGTAAAATCCTTTCCTATCGACATATTATTGACATGCTAAGTAGTGAAAGCTTTCACAAATCCACTGGAAGAAGCTGCCTAATGTTCTCTGCCAGCAATGCTGTTAGCTTACTTTCAATCATTATGCTGCCTTCAAAAAAGAAAGTGTAATTCCACTTTTTGTTTTTAGTAATTTACAAGTTTTAACCTCTATAGTCAACTTTTACTGAAACACATTTCTTATGAGTACAATATCAATCATGACCTTTCCAAAGATTAATATGCACTAACATGGACAATACATGAAAATAGCAATACAAACTTTGGGAAAGGAAGTAAGGGCTGTCAAAAAGTACCTATACTTTAATGCTGGTCATGAGTTTCTCATCTCTTCCAGCTAGCAAAGACTGTTGCCTTCTATGTCCACCAAAGTATTTCTTCCCTTTAAATGTGTATATTTAAGTACAAGGAGGCATTCTTCTTTTACACTTAAATTCAAATTGGAAATGTGATATTTACTAGGTGGGTGATCTGGATAATGCAATCACTTTACCAAGACTCATTTCATCTCTAAAATGCAAACACTCCACAATCTGTGGAGCATTATTGCCAATAGTACATAAAATCATTTATGCAAACTAACTAGTTGGCATTTAATATGTGTCATTTTCCTCACATATAGGACTGCTAAGTTAGGAATCCCAAAGGAATCCCCATTTATTTCAAAAAGTGCAACTGTGCTCAATATAGTATGTTTGTATCCATCCTACAAATTTGCTATCAAAAAAGCGAGAGATAGAGAACTACCATAGGATGCAAGAAATCCATAACAGAAGAACTGTTGTGAGAATACAAGAAACAGTATTTTTATGGGATGCAGGAATGAGACTGTACCTGTAAAGAGGATTGCAGGGAAAAGAGTAGTTTGTAAAAAAATAAATAAATAAATAAATAAAAATAAAAATAAATGAAATGATGAACACCTGCAAAATGCTGTAGCACACCAGGAAATTACAAACCCTGGACTAGAGTACTGAGTGCTTGGGTTGTGGGAAGCATCCAGTAGGGAAGAAAGCTAGGACAAGCAGTGATAATGAAAAGATGAATTGTACAACTAAGCTGCTAAGGACTATGTCTAGATAGACATAGAGGCCAGGAAATGGTGGCACACACACCTTTAATCCTATCACTAGAGAGTTCAAGACCACACTGGAAACAGAGCCAGGCATAGTGGCACACACCTTTAATCTCATGTCTTGCTTGGGAAAGACACACACCTTTAATCCCAGGAAGTGATGGCAGGAAGCAGAAAGTTTATGTAAGGCGTGAGGACGAGGAACTACAGCCTGGTTAAGCTTTTAGGCTTTTAGCAGCAGTTCAGCTGAGATCCATTCAGATGAGGACTCAGAGGCTTCCAGTTTGAGGAAACAGGATGGGCTGGGAAGTTGGCAAGGTGAGGTTAGCTGTGGTTTCTTCTGCTTTTCTGATCCTTCAGCATTCACCCCAATACCTGGCTCCAGGTTTGTTTTTATTAATAAGACCATTTAAGATTCGTGCTGCACATCAATTAGCATCCAGTGAGGCCTCAGGGCAGGAAGACATGTGAGAAGACGTCATCATGCTGACAAAACAAAGCAGAGATCTAGGGGTGCACAATCTTCCTGTTGTAATAACAATCTATTGAGGAGAACTCATTCTAGGATTCTAAAAGAACTTTCTTAATCCTTTGTAAGAGCAGGCACTCGATTGTCCTAAGGTCCTTCTACTAGGATCTCTTCTTCTAAGTCATTACCACTTCCCAGCATTACCATGCTGAAGACTATGCCTACAACACATGAATCACTGGTGGACACTCTCAACCCCTATCCAAACTATAATAGGAGCTTCAGATATTTATTAAAAGAAACAACACAGGGCTAGCAAGATATTTCAGCAGGTAAAAAGCACTTAATGCACAAAGCTGGCAGAAAACCTAAAGTCAAGCCTCAGATCACACGATGGAAGTGAAGAAGTGACTCTGGAAATCTGTCCTCTGACATCTGTGCCACCACACACAAGTGCTGTACTCACACATACATAAGCACACAAACCATAGTAGTCAACAAAAACTGTTCCAGAAGCAACATCAGCAGAATCGTCATTTTTGATAAATGATCTCCATTACATGTCATGGGAAACAAAGGCAACTTCCATCTCTAAAATGAGCAAGAAAAGAAGGAAAAGAAACTTCAGAATAGAAAGAAATCGAAGAGAATCAACTTATTGTAAAACAAAAGGCCTTTAATGCATCTGGTCTTTATTCCTCGTGGACAAAACCAGGAAGTGGGGTAGGACAGATTATGATTTTCCAACAATGCCTCAGCAGACAAGGTGCTAGCACTGGGGAGGTGTTAGCACTTTTCTCAGTGTATCATTTCACCAGGAACATGGTGATAGAGAATAAATCAAGACTTGAGGTCGACATTGCCAAACCTGGTAGCCTCCGGTCACATGCAGTAACCTACCACTTGAAATGCAGCTAGTCGGAATGGAAATGTGCTATAAATAGAAAATACACACCAGGATTTGAAGACTTAGTTCAAAAATGATGTAATACATCTTTTCAATAATTTTTTACATTGACTAGATACTGAAAAGATTACATAAACTGTATTATTAAAATGAACTTTGGATATTTCTTTTCACTTAAATGTGGTTTCTAGAAATTTTTAAATTATATATGTGGCTTACATTATATTTCTTTTAGACAGGTCTGCTGCAGATGAAATTTTTACATTCCTTCTGGCACGATATTATATGCTAAGACTTCACTGTTAAATTATAACTAGGTCTTGCATCTTTGTGAGAGTAATGCAAAAGTCTAAAAACAGATATCAAAACAAAGAAGACTGACACTAAATACCAAGCTGATATTAATTACCTCAAAATGCAAAAGAATGTTATAAGCATCAATATTCATTTTGAGAAAATGAAATTTAAGTGCATTACTTAAAAGCATTTGAATTGACAAGATGAAAGAAAAGTTCATGCCCAAAGTAAAATATTCTTTGCTGCGATTAAACTCTCAGGTTAATGGTGAACATAATTTGACAAAAATTAGGTGTCTCATTCTTTTAGTAATTTAATTGTTTCTGAAGATACTCCCTGGCACAGAGGGAAAATTAAGTCTCTTTAAATCACAAATAGCAATGTACCATTTTTCTCAAATGTAACAAAATGAGAATTGGCAGAGTAACAAGTCAGAATGATCCTATAATATTTTATTTCCAGAATACAGACAAGACGCATTTGAGTTATAAAAGCTAAGGACATTTTATCCTAAATTATAGCTGAAAGGTAAATGCTTGGGCAACAGGTTATGGGAACAGAGAGGCATTCAGATACAATGGAGAAAGAGATGGAAGCATTTAGGAAAAGGACACATTAGTTCTCTAACCCTGAATAAAAGTTTCAGTACTGGACTCAAACAGGCAGTTTAAATCTAGTTGGCCCAAATCCAAACCCCATGTTCTTAAGCACTACATATATCTTCAACGTATATACACAGTTATAATTTACATACATACATACATACATACATACATACATACATACATACATACCAGACACAGCAGGCACCCTTTGGTCAAATTGTTTGAGTGAGTAATTTACAACTGCTTCCTTATGAAGTACTCCAGGGTACATATTTGCAAAGTTATCTACACCCTTTTGCCCTGCTAACCTTGTCTCATACATCTCTTCTGTATAATTTATCTGAAGTACATCTACATGAGCTTATCTTAGAAAAACCGACACTGCATATTATACTGATATACTGTGCAATTTGGGGATTTTTCTTTCCTCCTAATTAACAAATGAGAGATATATTCAGCTATTAGGATTCAAATACATAGGTAAAATTTTGATGGTAAACACTAGAATCCAAATTTTCTGTCAAGAGAAGCACCTTCTCTTATAGCACATTTAAATACTGACTTAGGAAAATTCATTACAATTCTGCATAGGCTTAGCTCCAATATTAGAAACATGCCTCTAGGCTCATTTATACAAGAATTTCTTATTCAGCATCTCAGCTGCACAGGTTTCCACACAGAAATGAGCAGGTACAAACGGTTAGGGCTTCATAATGAGTCAACATTAACATAATTACTTTCCATTTCATCTATTACGGTACACTGTTTGACTCTCTCATTTCTTTTCATTTCAATCATTCCTTTAGAACACCCACAAGGCCCTGTTAAAGAAATGAGACTTTAGAGGCTGTGCTATAGAAACTGAGGTGAGCTAAATAGTTTTGTAATTTTCCCTTAGAAATGATCAATATTCCACACTAACACAAATTGTGTCGTTTTGCACTCTACTACAATATTTCTATCTCTTAAAACAATGTATACAATTAGATAATGACATGAAAGTTATTTACTCTGCCATCACAAAATCTGAGTATAAAATAAGAAGTCTATTTTGCTTCTGAACAACAGACCTTAATCTTCCAAATGTGCTCTGTCTACCACAGTTATCTCAGGGGCTATATACTTACTATAATTACATTGCCACTGCTGAAACATTTTTGAAAAGCCTTTTTTGGATGAAGAAATTATCTCCAGGGATAGTTTATCCTAAAATACATCTCAATGCATTATAGTTTAAGGCCAGAATATGATCAATTCAGTCACTCATTTATCAAACATAAGGCAAAAAATTTTTGCTATTTCCAAAGATTATTTCCACACTCCAAAGATCAAGATTTACTACCAGCAAGAGTACTCAATGGAAACATTACTTGAGTTCAAATATAAGCCCTGGAGCTCAACACAGAGGAACTAACTGGGCAGCTTACTTAAATTTGCAGCAGAATCCCACAACTTGAAATTTGAAAATTATAGTCTCTACTGCCAGGCACATACTGGGGGAATCTGGTAAATAGGAACATGTGAAATAGTAGTACCACGGTGCCTGATAAGAATTAAGGGACCAGTAGGTAAAGATACTGTACTTACACTGTATAAAACAAAGTTTAAAAGAAATCACACATGCAAAATCTAAGAAAGGACACAGTTTTGATGTACTGAAAATGACTTTTTTCATTTAAAACAATTACCCTGTGTATATGTCCCTCTACCCACAATATTCAAGGAATATCAATGAAGGAGAAGACAGAATTCAGTGAAGGCTGGAGCAAAACACTGCCTTCTAGATATGGCAGGGGCATTGAACTCATGAATTCCCACAGCAGCTGTGCTTGCTTACACAAAACCAACATTACAGCATGCATTGAAAAGGGATACCCAAGACCCCGCCCCTATCTGAGCTATTGGCAGGTGGCCTCGATTGAGGAGAGACTCAATTTTATTGTTGTGTATGCTCCCTGGTAGGTTGACAATGCTGAAGTGGATAGTGCACACCCATGTGTATATGGGCAGCACTAATTGGACACAGTGGGTTATAAAAAGTGAAAGAAAAAGAAACCAGGAAGACATGAGAGGTCACAGATGCAGCTTCCCTCTCCACAATAGGATTATCTGAACAGGATCAGCATAATGACAACACCAGGTGACATGCCAATATGTTCAGGAGAAATTCCACATAGTCCTACCCCTAGATGTCGAGCTACTGGTGCTCAATGCTTGCATGCAGAGGAAGAATCAGTCTCCCTCGAGAATTAGCTCCCAAATAGGTTGTCCAATCCAACCTTGTATAAATGTATATACAAGAAAAAATAAGTGGACTCAATACGGGTTTGTGTGTGTGTGTGTGTGTGTGTGTGTGTGTGTGTGTGTGTGT
>CABHPP010108839.1:13269-51344 GCA_902168425.1 Peromyscus attwateri
CTCTCTCTCTCTCTCTCTCTCTCTCTCTCTCTCTCTCTCTCTCTCTCACATACACACCCATAAAAAAAGAATTATTGTAATTATCAAATTTCACACTGATACTCATACTTCATAACTTCGCTCAGTAGACCCTCATCCAGAAAATATTTTACATACCACTCATTGCTAAATTGGTTACTTCTGTATTTGATATGTACTACAAGTCATTCCACCTTGATTAAACTATCATAGTATTTGTCATGGTCTTTTACCAAAGTATACATGAGAGGCAGTAAGGAAACAATTGTATTTTATTATGAAAGTAGTACGTGAATGTTGAAAATTAAACCATATGTAAAGGTATAATGTAAAAGGCAAATGCCTCACCAGGCATGGTGATACATATCTATAATCCAATTTGGGCTACAAAGAAAGGTCTAGGGCAAACTGGGTGACATAGTAATACTAAGTCTCTTATATATACATATGTACTTGCACATGCATATACATACATACACAAGTAGACGACACAGACACACACACACACACACAGATGCACACACACACATATGTATACAGACAGCACTTGTAATTAACACATGTCCAAGAAAAAAATATTAAAAATTTTTATAGTATTTTTATTTTATAATTAACTTAATTTCACATATCAGCCACGGATTCCCCCGTCCTCCCTCCTCCCACCCCCTAGCCCTCCTCCCAATCCACCCCCCATTCCCACCTCCTCCAAGGCAAGGTCACCCCTGGGGATTCAGCTCAGCCTGGCAGACTCAGCCAAGGCAGGTCCAGTCCCCTCCTCCCTACACCAAGGCTGAGCAAAGTGTCCCAGCATAAGCCCTAGGTTCCAAAAAGCCAGCCCATGCACCAAGGACAGGTCCTGGCTCCACTGCCTGGGGGCCTCTCACACAGTTCAAGCTAATCAACTGTCTCACTTATCCAGAGGGCCTGGTCCAGTTCCATGGGGGCTCCTCAGCTATTGGTTCACAGTTCATGTGTATCCGCTAGTTTGGCTATTTGTCCCTGTGCTTTTTCCAGTCATGGTCTGGATCTCTCTCACTCATACAATCCCTCCTCTCTCTTGCCGATTAGACTCCTGGAGCTCCACCTGGGGCTTGGCCTTGGATCTCTGCATCCGCTTCCATCAGACACCTGATGAGAGTTCTATCATGACAGCCAGGGTGTTCAGCCATGCGATCACCAGAACAGGTCAGCTCAGGCACTCTCTTGACCATTGCCAGTAGTCTACAGTGGAGGTATCTTTGTGGATTTCTGGGGACCTCTCTAGCACTCCGCTTCTTCCTATTCCCCTGGGGTCTTCATTCATCATGGTATCTCCCTCTCTGTTCTCCCACTCTGCTCCTGATCCAGCTGGGATTTTATGTATGGGCCCATACAAACAAGTCTGTCAAGGACACCCTATATACATAGTGGTGGTCCCATTAAAACTATAATGGGCCAGGCAGTGGTGACACACGCCCCTTTAATCCCAGTACTCAAGAGGCAGAGACAGGCAGATCTCTGAGTTCGAGGTCAGCTTGGTCTACAGAGCAAGTTCCAGAAGAGCCAGGGCTATACAGACAAAGCCTGTCTCAAAAAACAAACCAAAAGAACAAAGAAAGTAAGACTGTAATGGACTGAAAAACTTATCACCTAGGTACATCAGAATATAATTTATTACTAATGTTTGTGGTGATCTTGATATAAAAGACAACATACTATATTTTTACTTGTATGAGAGAATGGCAAACACAAGGATGTAAAATATATAATATCAAATTATTGTTGCTGGTTTATAAAACTGCTATACTATATTTTTATTGTTATATACTGAAAACTACTTATTAAACAAAAGTTACCTGTAAAACAACATTAAGCAGGATTTTCAGGAGGTATTCTAGAAGAAGGCACTGTTAGCAGTGGAGACAATAAGTGTTATGCATGCTATTCACCTCAACAGCCTTGCACTAGAACAACATGTCAAGGTGGTAGATGTTGTTATTAAATTGACCTTGTATAGGCCCAGCATACTGTGGTTTTGCATTTTAGTTTTTAACAAACAAAAAAGTTTAGAAAGAAAAGAAATCAAAAATAGACACACTAGGAAGCCTAAGTCTACGTTTGTCTATGTATACTGTAGGATATTCACAGGACAATGGGACCAGCTAATGCCATATTTCAATAATTCAACAATGCATGATGGTATATATCTTCAATGGAACTATTCCTATTATCTTGTACCTGTATTACCAATACACATATTGTTGTTAAGAAGTGTTACTCCTCCAAATTTCTGCTGGTCCTTCTTAAGAAGACAGGATTGTGCTTCCCTGCTCCTTAAAATCAGATGTAGCTCTCTGATGTATTTTGGCCAACGCTACATGAGTATGAGTGAAGGATGGTACTTCCTGACATAAGTATTAAGATGTCATTCATTGTATTCTTCCTTTTGCTATATAGTGGAGCCTGAGATCCTGTATGAGCATAATATAAGCCAGAGACCCTCAGTGATACATGATGGGCATGCTGTATTAGCAGAAAATAGCTGTGACACTGAGATTTGGAGGTCAACACTGAAGTGTGCTCTAGGCCATTCTCACTGATAGCACATTCTAAAGGAGACTTGTTTCTGCACATGCATATCTATCTCATTCACTGAGACACTACCAAAATAGTCCTTTGGTGAGTGATTATTCTAATTCACTGGATCAACATGTAGATGGTGTTTATTTGGTTGCTCATTTGTATCTTTTGGAGTTTTGTTTTCTAACATATCAAAATAGTGCTTTGAATGGGTTTAGATACTGTGAGGGCTTGAATGTGACTTGTCTTTAGCAGTTGGTCCTGAACTGAAGGCAGTGTTTTAGAGGCTGCAGAATCTTTAGCAGGTTGAGCCTAACTAGAGAGAGTGAGCTACTACGTGAAGAGCAATATTGGGGAGGGGATGTTAGGATTATAATTCAGCTCTCTACCACCACCCAATCTCTCTGCTTCTTGGTTTGGTACCAAGAAACAAACAGCTGCTTCAAAATCCCAGATCCACAGATGAAGCCCCAGCTGCCATGCCTTCCTTGCCACAATGAACTCTTTCCTCTCAAACTGTGACCCGAAATAAATCCATCTTCCCTTAACATGATTCTGTAAGGTATTTTATCACAGCAAGGAGAAAGTAACTAACACAGAGGTTAAAGTACACTGAATTCTCACAAGTCTATAAGATTTGCTCTATTCTTACACAGTTTTACAGATAAGGAAAGTGAAACATATGGGGATTAAGCTAAAATCATCCCCAAGTGTCCACAGATAGCAAATGGCAGGGCCAGAACATGAACCCAGCTATGACTTCACAGCCAATGCTTTTAATTACCAAGTATATTTCTCTTCCAAATTTCAGAAAAACAGCACATAAACAGGAAAGGAAACAGTAAACAGTAAAAGCTATGAGGATCACACTTCAACAGGGAACTGTGAGAACTGGGAGCCACTTTATGTTGTGAAGTTGGAAAAGGCTCCTTTGAGGAAGTAATGCTTAAGATGAGACCTGAGAAATAAGAAAAAGCCAGGTGTGTAACAATCAAGGGAAGAAAACATTATAACCAAAGGGATTGGTTAGTACAAAGGTCCTAAAGTGGAAATGACTGGGTATATTCCAGAACTAAAAAGGGCAGTGTGGCTGTAGCATCCTGAACCACAGGAAAAGTAACAGAAGATCTGGGTTGCCAATGCCCTACTGAGGGACAAGATTACGTCTGATATTCTTGTTCAGGAATCTTCACAAATTTGCATAGGATAAAGCAGAGAATAAATCTCAAAGACTGGAATTACTGGTCCAAATTTTGGAAGGTATCATGAAATTTCCCTCTAAAATGATGACAGGAAAGAAAGATGGTGTCAACAAAATAGAGCTTGTCTCCCGCCATCACACTAACATGAAGCATTTCAAACATTTGGCAATGTGCTAGGTTTTCAAAAAAGGTTATATCACTGCTGCTGTTTTAAACTACATTTATTTAATTTTGCTTGAACTTAAATTGTGTATACACACACACACACAAATACACACACATATGTATCTATGTACGTTATTTGTGTTTGCTTAGTCTGTTCAGAGGCAATGACATCTCCTAAATTGGGATCTCAATTTGATTACATTTGTTTTCTCAATTAAAAAAAAAAAAAAAAAAAAAACTTTGTATGTTAAGATAATGAGCCCTCAGGCCGGGTGTTGGTGGCGCACGCCTTTAATCCCAGCACTTGGGAGGCAGAGCCAGGTGGATCTCTGTGAGTTCGAGGCCAGCCTGGGCTACCAAGTGAGCTCCAGGAAAGGCGCAAAGCTACACAGAGAAACCCTGTCTCGAAAAACAAAACAAAAAACAAAAAACAAAAAAAAAAAAAAAAAAGATAATGAGCCCTCTGTCATATTTTCAATCACTACTGTAGCTGAAGATCTTTTTATCACTCAAGTTTTTAAAACCGAATTGCTAATCCTTAATAAGTTCAAATACTTCTTTGATTATACACTAAATTCCCATGGGTATTAAGTCTATTGTTGGGTCTCCCTTCTGAGTCAGTAATGTATTTGTCTATTCCTAAAAGAGAATCAAATTATTTTAATTATTGTAGTTTTCACCATTTTTAAATATATTACAGGGCCATTCTCCTTTCACTTCACTTTTGTTTCTGACTTCTCCTGGATCTCTTCAAATGTTTACTCTTCCAAATAAAATTTCAGGGCTGGAGAGATGGCTTAGCCATTAAAGGATAAAGCTCACAATCAAATAAATTTCACATTTTGTTGTCAGTCTCTAAAAATAATCCTATAGAAATGTTATTGACATTGATTCTTTCTTATTGTTATAATAAATGGGATTCATATTTGTTAATGACTGCTTAGGTTACTATTTGTATGTAAAAGGTTATGCATATTATATTGATTATCAGATATTCATATAATTTTACATATTCCTTTATAATGTATATATTTCTCTTACCACAGTGGCAAATACACGTTGTCCTCCCCCTTTCATGAAAAGGGGGAAATGGGCCAATACTACTAACGCTGGTAATCATAAACATCAAGGTATTGCCTCTGATCTGAAAGGAAATTCTTTAAGTGATTTCCCACTATACATAACAAGTACATTTGCTTGGAGATAGATACATTTATCATGATGAATAAGCACTTTTTGTATTATAGTAAAGTTTTTATTGAAAGAGCACATGAAATTTATCATACACCTTTTGCTGAAATATTTTTTTATTTCTGTGACAGTTAAATAGTCTAAATAGAATACATTTACCAGATTTGATTTATATACAACACCTATTATCTCCCATGAAGAACCAAAACATACCATTTAAACACAATTTTCTTAAGAACAATATGGTCTCAATACACCAAATTAAACAAACATATGTACTGGCAAAAAATAGCTATGGCTCTCTTACTTACTCACGTAAATCACAACAACCTCTCTGATGATGAAAAGAGGAGTAGAGTGGAAGATTAGAAAACTCTACAATGTAAAAGTGGAATCTAAATTTCATAACAACTGAAACAAAATTTCCCACACTCATGGGATACTAGTGTCTTGTGAGATAATTATAAATGTGTGTAATGGCATTACCTAAGATATGGTATAGTGTGTTAACTACAGATAATTAAACATTCTACCATGTTTCTTTAAATTATGCATCATGACAATGTGTAGTGTGATTTTCAAAAGGAGAAAGAAGGCTATAGCATGGAAAAATTCACACCATTACCAACCAAACATCTCCTCTATCCATATATAACAAATATCACCTAAATACTTGTATCAAAACACAATTTCTGTGTTCTTGTTGCTGATGATAACCAAACAAAGAAATCTCTCTGACAAGAGAAATGAGGCAGAGAATATAAAAGTACTAGTTTTCCAGAGGCTATCTGACCTGGGATAGAATAACCATTCTAATTGCAAATGGAGCATGTTCCTCTGTAGTCTTGTGCTCTAGAATTTTCTTTTTTTTTTCCTTTTCATTGTTCTTTATTATGAAATTTTCTATTCACTCCACATACTATACACAGATCCCCCCTCCTCCCTGCTCCCACCCTCCAGTCCTCCCTCCCAAGCCACGCCAATCCCCACATCCCCCAAATCAAGGTCTCCCATGGGGAGTCAGCAGAGTCAGGCACACTGAGCCTAGGCAGGTCCAAGCCCCTCCCCCACTGCACTAAGGCTGCCCAAGGCATCACACCACAGGCACCAAGCTCCCAAAAGCCTGCCCAAGCACCAGGGACCAATCACAATCCCCCTGTCTGGGTGCCCCCCAAACAGTTCGAGCTAAACAACCATCTTCCATATCCAGAGGGCCTAGTCCAGTCCTATGGGGGCTCCACAGCCACTCGTCTACAGTTCACAGGCTTCCTCTAGTGTGGCTGGTCATCTCTGCACATCTTCCCATTATGATCTCAAAGTCCCTCGCCTGCAGAATCCCTCCTCTCTCTTATAGATTGGATTCAGCCTGGCGCCTGGCCATGGATCTCTGCATCTGCCTCCATCAGTCACCGGACAAAGGCTCTATGATGACGGTTAGGGTACACACTAGACTGGTCACCAGAGTAGACCAGTCCAGACACCCTCTACACCACTGCCAGCAGTCCAAGGTTGGGACATCCTTGTGGATTCCTTAGAACCTCCCCAGCACCCTGCCTCTTCCTATTCCCATGATGTCCTCATCTATCATGGTATCTCACTCCCTGCCCTCCCACTCTGTCCCTCTTCCAGCTAGACCCTCCGATTTCCCTATGTTCTCATGCCCCACTCCTCATCAAATTTTCTTGATTTTAAATCAAATTGCAAAGTAGCAAAAGATATAAATTATACAAAAAACAGGATTTGCAGGTTACAATTTTGAAAGTATAAAGAGACATTAACACTAAAAATATTGGAAAGACATAATTACTTTGTCTATGAAGGTTTGTCCCTCTCAATTTTTTCTCTCCCCTGAATATTATCCCTCCAGATCTTTTGAGGTGTTCTTTTTGTTTTAACTTTACATATTCTATTAACTCAGACTATGGTTTAATAGAATATAACAGAAACAATAATTTTCCTTTGAAAGAGCATTTTTAACTCTACCAATTTGCTATTCACCGTATCCTATACAAGCTCTTCATTTTCCTCTCTCTAAATACTTAGCTATTTCTCCCTTGCACTACAATAACATATTCAGGTGTTTTCAAAGGTATTTTACAGCTTAAAAAAGCTGAGGGGGCAGCTCAGTCCATAAAGTGCTTGCTGAGCAAACATGAGGACCTGTATTTGCTCTCAAGGACCACAGAAAAAGCCATATGTGATGGTGTCTATTTGTAATCTCAGTGCTGGGAAAGAATAAACAGGAAGACCCCTGGGGCTCACTGGCCAGTCAGCCTAACCTAATCAATGAATTCCAGGCCAGTAAAAAAAGAAAATAAAAAATCAACAAAAAAGGAAGATGGACTGATCCAAATAAAGAGAAACACCCAAAATTAACCTCTGGACCCCACACAAATGCACCTACATGTACTGACACAAGTACACAGAGGAACATGCTACTAATAGCTACTACAGTTTAAACTACTATAGGTATGGATTAAAACTATGACTACAACCATTGATTAATATAGATTAGCTGTTACCTCACTTTCTTTCCGGGAAATGTTGTTTTAATACATCACTTTCTATTTTTATGCAAATATTGAAGCAAGAAAATTAATCCCTGAATGTATTTTAAAAAATGTGGGCTTAACAAAAATACATGTTTCATACATCATTAATAACTATTCTTTTTCAAATATTTAATCATTCCCCCATGTAATCCAAATATTCTTTCATCCAATAATTTCATTACTCTACTTTCAGCTATACAGCTCTATAACCTGGGCAAGATATTTTCCCTTCACTCACGAAGAGAAAGGTCATGTTGGGATAAATGACATATTCCAGCTCTAATATGCTGTCACATCTTACCATCTCAGTCAGTCTAAGCCAATGTTTTCACAACCTGTAGGTTGTGACCCCCACGGGGGGCGGGGGGGGGGGGGGGGGGGGGGTATTGGTGTCAAAAGACCCTTTCACAGGGGTCACCCAAGACCATCAGAAAACACAGATATTTACATTACAATCCATAACTGCAGCAAAATTATACTTATGAAGTGCAACAGAAATAATTTTATGGTTGGGGTCACCACAACATGAATAACTGAATTAAAGGGTCACAGCATTAGGATGTTGAGAACCCCTGATATAAGCCAATCTCAAGTGAGACAAATTGAATGCATGAGAGAGAAAGAGAGAATGTTCAATTTATATGGAAGAACACAGACTGACTCTGCCCTAAATGACAGTTACTTAGCACTATCTAACTGATATTAACATATACCCTTCTATTCTATAATCATTTATTTAATTCTGTATCATTAAGTGGTTTATTTTTTGTAGCTGTGTTAGTATTCTGCTGCTGAAACAAATACCTGAGATAAAAAGAATGAAGGAAGGAGGGGAAGGTGGAAGGGAGAATGGAAGGGAAAGGGAGGAAAAATAGTAAATTTTAAGGAAGGAACTGTAGCAGGAATCTTAAAATGTTCCTATTAGTAAAATCAAACCTGAGCCAGGTATTGGGGTGAATGCTGGAAGATCAGAGAAGCAGAACAGGCCAAGGTGCCTCACCTCGCCAGTTCCTCAGCTGATCCTATTTCCTCAGACTGGAAGTCTCTGAGTCTTTATCCAAATGAATCTCAGCTGAACTGCTTCTCGAAAGCCTGAATGCTTAACCAGCCTAGTTCCTGGTTTTCACGCCTTATATACGTTTCTGCTTTCTGCCCTCACTTCCTGAGATTAAAGGCTCACTTTCTGGGATTAAACGAGTGTGTCACCATGCCTGGCTGTTTCCAATGTGGCCCTGAACTCACAGAGATCCAGATGGATTTCTGCCTCTAGAATGCTAGGATTAAAGGCATGAATGCCACCATTTTCTAGCCTCTGTATCTAGTGGCTGTTCTGTTCTCTGACCCCAGATAAGTTTATTAGGGCGCACAATATTTTGGGGAACACAATACCACCACAAGGAACTATCATCCTGGCTCAGGTACCAGATGATTCAGTCCCTAGTCAGTGGGCTCTATTGCTTTTGGGAACTGGGTAAGAGCAAAGAACACCATTATGTTGTCAATGTGATGGGAAGAAGGTGCTCACCTTGTTTTCCAGGAAGCTGGAAGTGAGAGGAAAACCTCAAAGACTGCTGAAGGACCCTTTTGCAACCTGGTTCTACCTCCAATTTTCTATCAGCTCCCAATAATGCCATCATATGCTGAATCCACAAAGATTAATCAGCCCCTTTACGAACCAAGCATTTCCCAAAAGCTCATTAGCTGGCAACCACACCCCCCAATACATGAGTCTATAGGGGACATTTTATATTGACACCGTATCAGTAGCATTAACAATTTAAACAATCATATTTTACATTTACTCTGGTTCAGGTGGATGTGAGTTACAAAAATGCAAATAGAGTACCAGTCATAAAGATGACATGATGAAACCCATGATTATGTAGTCTAACCGAAAACATTATTAAAATATAAATAATATAGTGATATCAGAAAAGGATTTCATCAGCCCACTGTATTCATCTCAGCACTTGGGAGGCATAGGCAGGTGGATCTCTGTAAGTTCAAGGTAAGCCTCCTCTACATAGTGAGTTTCAGGACAGCCGGGGCTATGTAGAGAGAAGCTGTCTCAAAAACAAAGAAAAAAACAAATAAATAAAAAGAAAGAAAAGAAAAGGATTTCATTAAATAACACTTTAAAAGTTACAAATATATATAAACCTTATACACATATATGTATGTATGTGCACAGAGATATTAAGTGGTATAAATAAGCCTAACCTTTACAAAAGGCATTTTTATCAGTGAGGCCCTAGGTCCTACTCCTAACACTGAGAAAAAAAAAGCATTCTGAAGGCACTTTGGAGGATACACCTCAAGGTGAGTTTTATGACAGTAAAGGTAAACAAGGGAGAACCAATGAGCAGCTGATAGACAATGGAGAACATCTAACTGGAAAAGAGAGTGAAGGAAAGGGATCAAATGATTTCCAGTGGGTAGCTCAGAGTTCTTTCACTGAATAATTGGTGGCACTAGTAGCAGTAATAAGGACCACAGAGTTTTAAGGAGACTAGGAAACACAGAAAAGGAGAATAAAGAAAATATATAGAGTTCACATTTGAAACATTAAGTATAAGATGCTATTGGTTCATTCAAGTATAGCTTAGTCATCACAATTAAAGCATAAAAAATAAAAAGTCCTTATGTAATACACAAAGAAAATGGAAAAGAACTTAATCTAAGAAAATAATTATGTGGATCATTGATAGATGTAGCAAGACATAACTCTTGTTTTTAGTTTTGTGATTTTAGTATAAATCATCTACCTAGATAAAACCCTTATAATACCTATGAAGATATCTTTTATATCATTTATAACTGCATTCTTAAGAAAAACAGTAAAATACAAAGAAATCCAAGGTAGTCATCTGCTGTGAATGATTGATTGATAAATAAAACACTGATTGGCCAGTAGCCAGGCAGGAAGTATAGGCGGGACTAGCAGAGAGGAGAATTGAGAGAACAGGAAGGCGGAGAAGAGGAGATGCCAGCCTGCCGTCCAGGGAGCATCATGTAAAGGCAGCAGGTAAAGCCACGGAACACGTGGTGACATATAGATTAACAGAAATGGGTTGAGTATAAGAGTAAGAGCTAGACAATGGTAGGCCTAAGCTAATGGCCAAGCAGTTTAAATAATATAAGCGTCTGTATGTTTATTTTATAAGTGGGCTACGGGACTGCCGGGATTTGGCGGGACCTGGAGAGAAAAACTGTAGCTACAGTCATCTAATAACATAAGCTTTTGAGATTTTTGAAATGAAAATTTCATCTGATTTGGAAGGCACTAGAAAATATTTACTACTAGTGGAAGAAGAGAAAGTTTACTGTCATTACATATAAGAAACAATTGCCAAATTAGTAAATATCTCTCATTAAGAGAGGCATCTAAGCAATACAATTGTGTTAGCTGGCATGCAGCATCCGTTTGTAAAATGTAGTAGTACACACTTATTTTAAAGCTTTCCATAAATATGGTTCAAGGACTCAACTCCTCACAAATGCAAATCAAGTGGCATTTTTCCTGATTCACTCATGAGATGTATATTTGGAGCAACATCAAAAACTAGGGAGAAACATCCTGAAGAACATCTGTAGGTAAATTAATCTACTATACTGATCCCTTACAACTATGCATGATGTAATCATCTCTTCTTGACTACATCAGCAAAAGATAACACTATGAAGCATTTATTTTTTTTGTTTTTTAAGCACTATTGCTATGAATTTGGACAATGAGAATACTATATGTAATAAAAAGAGCAGATGGGAAGATGTTACCAGTTACCAGACTTGTTTCTGTTTTACTCTTCAGATCTGTACCACAGCATCTCATTTCCAAATAGTTGATCATTTAAGAATATATAAGCTTTCCCATGTGTGCTCTTCTACTTTCAATGTCTGGTACTCAGTTAAATCTCATCTGTTTGCAATATTTTTCCCTTAGAAGGCATTGCTCTTAGTTTCCCAGTCTACTAAAAAGGAACAAAATCCTCCCTAAAACTATTTCAAAATGATAATTGCCCTTGGATTGACAATCATTATAGATTTCCTAGATACAAGATCTCACATACAAAGCTGAAATAAATTACTAATATGATGCCCCATCTTGAACTGAAGACTAGACATGATGAAAACAATAAGACTGTGAGATGGAAAGTATCAAGGAATACAGATTACTGTTTTCCCTTCAAGTCAATTGGATATACAACATTTAATATACTTATATTGCTTGTATATAAAAGAACTATTAGCAGTTCCTTCATCCCTTTCCACTACAGCAAAAAAAAAAAAAAAATAGAAAATATACTTCTTGTTTTGTGAATAAAATGGAATTTAAATAATAGCTCCTTTGGCAAAATAAGACAAAAATGGAGAATTTATTAAGTTTATAATTGCTATACCATAAACATTATAGAAAATAAAGATAATACAATCTAACTCCTTTATCATTTTTTTTCCTCTTGTTTCATTTTAAATCTAATACATGTTCATTAAGGGAAACTTAGATGTGGTGATATATTGTGTACCCTTAAAATTTGCCTGAAAATCAGAAAACAGAACAAGCCACTAGATTAAACATAGAGGCCAGGCAGTGGTGGCACACACCTTTAATCCTAGCACTCGGGAGGCACAGATCCGTCTGGATCTCTGTGAGTTCAAAGCCACCCTGATTATATGAGATTGACTCAGTCTAGGAGAGAAACAGAGCCAGACAGTGGTGGCACACACCTTTAATCCCAGTAATTGGGAAGCACACACACCTTTAATGGCTGGGCAGAGAAAGGTATATAAGGTGTGAGGAGACAGGAACTAAAGGCTTTTTCAGGCTGAGGAGTCCTAGAAGTAAGAAGTGGCTTGTTCCTTTGTCTCTCTGATCTTTCAGCATTTACCACGATATTCTGGCTCTGGGGTTTTTTGTTAAAAGACCATTTAGGAATTTGTGTTACACTTAGAAAATATAGTTAACACAAAAGACAAAAATAAAAGTTACCATACTTTCTCATCTGGAGGAACTTCTTTTTTATCATATAATCTATCCTTTTTGCCCCTGTACAAAATATTTTTAAAATTGATTTTGTACTATATGTATTTTCTGTTTAACGTATTCTGTTTAATATATAATGAAGGGGGCTGGAGAGCTGTCTCAACAGTTAAGACCACTGCTGTTCTTGCACTTGTGGGTTCAACTCCCAGCACCCACATAACAGTTCACAACTATCCATTACACTGTGGTATATAGACATATATAGGAGCAAAACACTCAGATACATAAAATAAGTCTAAAAATTTAATATGTGATGAAAGTATCCCATACAATAAATATATAGAATATTTTCAATTATCATGTAATAATTTATCAATTATCATGTGATGACTTCTTAATTCCTTATTATTAGGCACTTAAAACCTAGATTTTTACATTTAAGAAAAAATGCAATAATAAATATCCATGGCTATCATTTTTGCACATTCCTTCTTTGGGAAACTTTTCTAGAAAGATAACTTGGGATGTCATTATAAATATTTTCACTTTATTTTCCTGCACTAGTTTTTCTTCAAGAAATGTACTATCTTACAAATTAGCCACTATTAGGATATTTATTTCTTTCAGCTATCTAACAACACTCATACACAAAGGTATTCCTATGTCACCAATTTTTCTAAATTTGCTCCAATTCACCACATGTTCTTCAATAATGCATATTGTACACTAGTTTTACAAAAGGTCCTATTTCGTGTAGGCTAGGAATAAGAGCTGTATTTTCTTTTATAGCTTCTATTTTTATTTTTTCCTTTTGTAAAGGCTTTTCTAGAGTCAAAACCGAATAGCAATTACCTATATTTCTCCCTAGCGTGTGTGCAATTTTACCTTTATACACAAGCTCTTAGTAGCTCTGACAAGTATGGAGAAAGGTAGGATAAAATGAATCTATTTCTATTTTTCCAAAGACTTTCTTAATTTTCCAGCAATAAGTTGTTCATTTAAAATATCTCTAATGATTTCTAAAGTTAACAGAAAGCACACTCTCTCAGTATCTCTTCCTCTAATGTGTCATTCCCACAGGTATATAACCAGCATGTTTAGCTACTTATCTCTCTGACAATAAATTTTACAATGTATGCTCATGTTTAGCTACTTCTCTCTCTGACAATCAATTTTACAATGTATGCTCAAAAGCATCAAAACTACTCTTGAAATAGCACCCTCTCATTGATCAATCAATTCCAGAGAACAATTTCTAGGCTCAACTTCCTTTTAATCACATGCACAGTCAACAGCAAACAAGAAGGTACTTGGAAGTTAGGTAGAGAAGAGCACATCATTCAGAAAATCAGATCTTATATTCTTCAGTTTTGATTGCTGTCATTATTGTTATATTTATTTATTTTATTTATTTGTTGTTATATTTACATAACAGATAAATTTACAATACAATATGAATTGGATGGATTCTTATAGCCAGAAAATGTCCCCGATTCCCATTTCTTATAAATTTCATTTTGTTTATTGACACAGGGTCCCACTATGTAGAACTGACTGGCCTAGAACTCTCTATGTAGATGAGGCTGACATTCAACTCAGAGATCCGCCTGCCTCCGCCTCTCAGGATTAAAAGTATGTGCCACCATGCCCTGCTCTCTTTCAGAAAATTTAACAGTATTTTAAGATCTATATGCAATCTAACAAAGAGTAGTATAGAAACTTTCACAGTTGAGACTAAGAAATTACAACCTGGTGATACATGTCTTGATATTTAAAAGCAGCCAAAATAATATATTTGACAGAAAAATCTAAAACAGACAATGGAATTTTGCCTGTTGTGAGCCTTGTGTGTGGGAGACTTACTTGTGTGTATAAATGGCTTATAGAGCTTTAGAAAAAGAGTTCAATATATCTTTAAAGCGTTTTTAAAGTGAAAATAGTATTTTAAGAGCAAAAAGTCAGACTCAGTGCCGGCATTAGTGACAGAAAATTTGTCAGTTATATCCAATCTCTCATTGTCAAAGACTACAAAAGCTATGTATAGATACACAAAGTCTTAAAATGATGGAAAGATGATTGATACTAGACTTAATATTAAAAGTTACATTTCAGCCATACTAAAATTTGAAAGAATTCATCATTAAAAATTAAGAAGTGTTCATACATTCCTTTCAATGTTTTTACTATAATTTCAATCTTTAATAATAGTTCCCCATTATACATACTTACGCTTTCCAGTTTCAGTCATGCATATTCAACAGCACTATGAAAATGCTAAATGGAAAAATCATACCAATAAGTAATTTGTGTATTTTGGATCACCTGTATTGTAGTAGATTGTTACAGATGTTCTATTTTACTATTAGTTCTTGTTAATCTCTAACTGAACCTAATTTATAAACCAACATTTGTCAGAGGCATGTATGCATTAGAAGCACATAATACATCTAAATGTTCTGCTGTCCACTGTGCCAGGCATCCCCTGGGTAGTTCATAGACTATACCCCCAGTGGAAAATGAACTATGGGACTGCAAATATATGAAATGATTGACTCGGTAGCAGTGAGACATGGATGTGATCATCATTCACTGCATATCATGTAGCAAATTAGAAAGTTCTAGACTCTTGTCTGCACAGGATCCCTATTGTGAGGTCTGTCACAAAGCACACTGTATCCACATGTGTTTATTATCAGAATGACAGTGTTCAGGGATGGCTACTCAGAAAGCAATTTCATTTGAAAGACAACACTTTTAGCTCAATCTATATTTGTAAACAACCCAACTAGACATGGCTTCTGATTCATTGTGTGATCCTTATCACATGGCCCTCAAACTGCTTTCACAATCACACTTGCTTTCTTCCTCTTTTGCCACCATGTAAATGTCTTTCTAAAGATAATGACTTTTTAAATTAATTTCAACTTTCCTCTTAGCCTGAAACAGAGTTCCTGTTCACATGACTAATCTGTTCACATCATTCAGCTAGCAGATATCCCTCTGACAACAGGCATCTCAAAGTGCCAACTTTTTCCATTCAATACCTGGTTTTGCCAGAGACATTTTTACATAGCACCAGGTATACAGGTATATAAAATGAGTTTGTAAAACAAATATATACTGATAATATTAATACCATTAAAATAGAAAAATTGGGTAAAGAAACAGTATAGAATCCAGAAATAAACTTTCTCACATACATTCAACTAATATTCTACAACAGTAGAATAATATATAGTGGAGAAAGAATAGTCTCTTCCTTAAATAGATATACATAATAGAAAATTATTCAGCCATGTAAAAGGAAATCCTGTTATATGCTAGAGCAATGATAAACAACTGAAATTAGCTGACAAATGCTACAGGGTACCATTTACAGGATATACCTAAATCAGTCAAATTATTAATCAATTAACCAAAGCGGAAAGTAGAATGGTGGGTACTAGATGCTGAGTGGCGCAAAAAGGAGTTAATTTTCATTGATTTAATTCAGTAAAGCTACTTGAAAAGCTTCTGGAAATATGCTGTATAGCAATGTGTCTATAGTAATCAGCTTTCTATTGTATACTTATAATACTATTAAAAGTGTAGATCTCATATATGTTTGGGGAACAATATTCACATGCTAACCATATTAGAAAGTACAAATACAGATTCATTCCTAATTTGAAATAGGCAAGTTATTTATTTTGGAAGAAGGAGGCTTCTCTTCCAATTACTACTTGGAAGAAAAACAGTCTCTAGGAAAGTTAGAATAATGAGATCCTTTTTCCATTAAATACTAAGTGCTGATACTAAGTGATGCAATGTGCTAAGTTCTCATGGAATATAGGGAAAAACTTTGTGAGTAAATGTCCAAAAGTGCTTATTTTACTATTTTATAAGTCAACTAATGAAATAACACATAATTAGTGTTTTTGAAGATTTATTATCTTACATGTTTTGTCTGCAGGTATGTCTGTACGCATTGTATGTGCAGTACCTGCAGGAGTCAGAAGAGGGCAACCAATCACAATGTGGGTGCTGGAAAACAAATCCGGTCCTCAAATGCTCATAACCACTGAGCCATCTCTCCAGCTCACCAAAAGCAATTATTAATATCTATCCCAAAAGCACCTTAAAGACACGATACTATCTATGGCAGTACAAGAAGAATTTCTGAGTTGAGAAAGAGGAAAAATAAGATACATGGCACAGTGTAATTTAAAACAGTAATGGGTAGAATATACTTTAAGGGAAAACAGTAGAAATGCTGAGAGGCAAGTTGCAGGTGGAATCCATTAAATACCATACTACCTAATCATATAATTCAATGGCGATGATGATTTTAGTGTCTTAATTCCTATTGAAATTGCTTTTATTTTTGCCATAATATTTCAATTATATTTCTAAATTCCTAGCAGTAGTAGTTGAAAAACAATTACGATGTTGCTTTTAGTTCAGGATTTCTTTTGTTGAATAAACGGATTAATAAAAATTTCATACCAAGAACAATAAAGATCCTCTTGAATGGACAACTAAGCAGTACCATATGTATGTGAACTGCAATGCATTATTTTAATGTAAATGCTAAAGAAAGAGTCAAATCAGCCATGCAGATATAGTTAAAACAGAAGAATGAATGAATAAAAATTTACTTGTAGTAGACAATCTTTTGTCACTGCAAGTTTAGAATAATTATTAGGATTGTTTTGTTTTGTTCTGAGGGATAAGGGTAGTACTGTAAAGTACAGGTGCATTTTGGTTTTTTATCATTTTGTTAATTTAATCATCAAATTCTTTATTCTTAATTAGCACCCCTCTTGAGTTCAATTAATAATAGGTGCGACTTTCTGTCTATTTACTGAATACTTATTAAATTGCCATTAGGGTAAAAAATGACTCAGTAGCATATTTATTAAAGTATTTACAAACCAGAATGGTAGATAATATTGAATGTTATGAAAAAAATATTCTTTAAAATTAAGAATGGGGAAATTAATAATCAATTTATTCTCTGATATATGATTAGTGATTGTTAGTTTGTATGAAAAATCAAAATCAAATAATGCTCACACCTTTTTAAGATCTATAAATACTTATGTGTGAATGTACATGTGTGTGTGAGAGAGAGATGTATATGTACATATGTACATACACAGAAAGGTGGAATGGGACATATTCTACCCATGCATGTGTATATGAAGAGTCAACTTCAGTATATTCCCTCAATCACAATCCTATCTTTTTTTTGAGATAGAGTCTCTGACTCTCTGACTGAACTGACTCTCTGGCTGCCATTAAGGCTTACTAAAGTGGTTGGCCAGGACACCCTAGGACCTGCTAATCTCCACATCCCAGCCCTGGAGTTACACACATATGCAAGCACACCTTGTTTTTGCATGTGTGATGGAGGTCTGGACTTATGTCTTAATGCCTGTGCAGTAAGCACTTAACCAGAAAGCCATCTCTACCGCAAAACTGTTCTTTTATCGCTATTAGACCAAAGTTCATTGACAAGAGAGGAATCTACATATCTGAGCTATGGTATTTATCTATGTAATATTTCCTGATACACTACAAAGAAGGATAATAATGAACTAGGTTCCCTGGTAATAATCACAGCAACTAGGCAAAATAATGTGATGTAAAATACCAAGTACATTTTAGAGCACCTAACTATACTCTAGCTATAGTTGCAGCAGCTTTTATATGCATTTAAGTGGAGACAGATAAAAAATACATATAGTCACACATACTCATCCATGTGCAGACATAAATAAATTTACGTATGTGTACGTGTGTATGTATATATATATATATATATATATACACACACACACATACATTTTTATATTTATGCACAAAAATCCCAGGTGTAAGTTTTAGGGACAAAAATTAAGGAAGATAGGAAATGTCATGAGTGGAGATCGGGATTTCCAAAGCTGATATGAGTCAGCTTCATTTATGCAAAGCTGAGAGGAGCACAGAAGGGACTGCAGCAAAGAGGGATCCTATATAGTTTCTATTCAGTGTTCACACTTAGTCTTCACTCCTGACCAGCCTGTGTGTCCACACTACTCAGTACATAAATACTACAGTTAAATATGATACATTCATTTTAATCCGTTAGTGACAGTAGGGACAACGACGGGAAGAAACAGTGCACTCTGAAAAAAAAAAAGGATTCTGCCTGGACTTTTGTGTGGCTGTCAGAGTTTCAACGTGATGCCACCATGTTACCACCTCTCATGCAACCTGACTCAGACTGAAATTTTCTCATTACCTTCAACCTGAACTCAGTTCTTGTTGGGTACCTACCTTCTAATGTATGAAACCAATGAGAGAGAATATGAGAAGTTTTATTTTAAAATTCTAGGCAAAGCATTATATAGGTGTAATAGCGACTGTTTGAAAATAGTTCTCCTAATATTATCTGTTGAGAGGAATAATGGTGGATATTTCTGGTTATGTAAAAAGGTAGGCAGATGAAATCTTAGTGTAGTCTTCAAATCACACAGACTAGGAAATTATCGTTTCCAATTATGTAGCATCTGCCCTTGTGCTGACATTCCCCATTATTCACGATCACTAAAACTGAGACATACAGAAAGCTTAGAAACTGAAATTTGAATAGACAGCTCTTTGTTTCACTGTTGCTATCTGCCACTGGAATAAATACAGGTGTGGTTTTAGAGGATGTTTGGTGATTGTTTTCTTAAGAAAGCTAGTATTACTCATTTCTGGCTCAGTATTCAGAGTATTATAATCTATTTGTGGAATTTAAATTTACATATCAATTATTTTGCCAGTAATTTTTCTCTTTTCTAGTATAATAATCCACCAGTGAGATTCAAGTTAGAACACCTAGAACTTTTAATTTAGAAAATTGGTCTATGGCCATACCACCCTGAACACACTCAATCTCATCTGATCTTGGAAGCTAAGCAGGGTCAGACCTGGTTACTACTTGGATGGGAGACCACCTGGGAATACCGGGTGCTGTAGGCTTTAAAAAAGCAAATTGAAGAATGGAAATTGCATTTCATTTGGTCTAGCTATATATGACCCCAATGTCATGTTCTGGTTTCTGTTAAAGCAAACATAGCACATGTAAGTTGTGTATATAAATATATGTATATGTTTATCTATGCATGCATTTTTATGTATGCAGATAGAGTGGTGTATGTGTGTGTGTATACATGTTTTTTACATCTGCCTCTACTTACATTTATATAAAAGCTGTTAAAACCACTCCTAGAACAAAGTAAGTGCCAAATATATACTTAAATAATTTTGCCTAATTGCCATGATTACAGCCAGGGAATATGCCTTGGTGTGATGTGGTTTCTAGGCTGCATATCCAAGAATATTAAAGGGTTTCAGTGTTGCTCCAACTCTATGAGATAATGGCTTCTACATTTGAAAATAACAATCTTTTTTTTTTTTTTTTGGTTTTTCGAGACAGGGTTTCTCTGTGTAGCTTTGCGCCTTTCCTGGAGCTCACTTGGTAGCCCAGGCTGGCCTCAAACTCACAGAGATCCACCTGCCTCTGCCTCCCGAGTGCTGGGATTAAAGGCGTGCGCCACCAACGCCCGGCTGAAAATAACAATCTTACAAAGTAGACGCTTTCCTCAAAAGAGTTAAGTTGGATTCAGAGCATATTAGTCCCTGACTCGAAAGATATGCTTTTTCTTATTATTCAAAGCAATTACTTTCTCAAGATGATAATGATGACCTATTTATGTTGGATAAATTATTTTTAAGTTTCAGCATATATTTATAACTTTATTTTTGGAACACTAGAAAGACTTGAACAATGGTCATTTTTCAACTAGGATGATCTACTGCTACATTTCACTATTCCAGAGTTAACTTGCCAAACTAGCTAAAATTATGGTTGTAAAATGATTTACACTTATAGAACAAATATTAAAATTCACAATATTTCATATTTAGCATATAAAAATTCCTTCCCTAATAAGAGACAATATAAAATGTGAAGTTTTCACTTACCATTCATTTAACCAGTGGAAAGAAATTATTCTATTATTTGCTAATTATCAGTGCTTAATAGAACACTTCTCTCTATTCTCTATTTGCTACATGGTGAAACTGGGAAGTAGAGACTTTCATCTGGTCAAGTGGTGTGGGGAGACATGGACAATCATTATAACTGTTATAAATAGCACTTTAGACATTTTAACTTAATGAAATAGTTAGGTGTCAAGATGGTAAAACTGCAAAGTTAGTTAAAAGTCTAAAGATATAAATGTTGGTGCATACACATAAAGTTGACAACGTGAATTTATCATGGCAAGGGAGAAGATTCATGTTCTGAAAAAAAGTCTTCAGGAATCAGGCAAAATTATTGGGGCAGGATAATGTGATTATAAGAAACCAGAGAATATAGCCAGTAAGTGATATCAAAAAGTGTGAAGTAGACATTTGAGAAAAGACTGTTAGAGTTTAGACTCTAAAATAAAGGCCAAAGATAACTTTCAAAAGAGTCATTAATGGAGGATATATGGTATGAAGAAATTGTGCTATCTAGAATGTACATATTCTCCTTTGTTCTCGATGAATACACTAATGGTACTATTAGACATGTGTTGACAATAAAAATCTGCTGACTCTAGAAATCATATATACTATAAAGATTTTTAAGAAATTAAGATTAAGAATAACTGATTACATCAGAGTCTATCATATTATCAGATTTTCTACACTTTTTGTGATTTGATAAAATATACATTAATATGCAGGATTACTAATGGTATGATTTTAAAATGAAATCATCATTATATACTAACTTAATTAGTAAGGAAAATATCTTGGAAAAACACCATTGACACAAGCAATGATATGCTTATCTACTGGTAGAGCATTCCATTAATCTACCTCTTTAGAAAAGTTTTCAGCATTCCTACTTAAGTTGAACTCAGACATGCCCTATGATACATCAATTCTATATGCCAAATAGAGGTGCACATCAATGTATAAAAGAACAAATGTTATGGAGCTTGAGAGCTAGCTTAGCTATTAAGAGCGCTTCCAGTTCTTGCAGCAACCACATGACAACTCACAACTATGTTTACCTCAAGTTTCAGAATATTTAAAACCTTCCTCTGACCTCTGTGGGTACCACCTGCACACATGGTGTACAGACATCGATGTAGGCAAGACACCCATGCACATAAAATAAAAATAATTAATAATAATAATAATAATAATAATAATAATAATAACAAATGTTGTATGAGTATTCAGGGCAAAAGGAAAAAGAAATTCCTGCCTGTACCTGAAGGGGTATGTTGACTGTGATACAGTCATACAATAGAATCTTACACTAGACTATTCATTTCTATACCATCTACAGCAGTCAACTTGAATGGTTGTGACAGAGACCAAATGTGCCACAGAGCCTACAATATTTAGCATCTATCCCTTTCTAGAAAAATTTGGCTAACCTCAGGTATAGACCAAAAATTTTTTTAAATTACAAATATATTAAGCATAGTAAATGCTGTCACAAATCCATGAGAGTCGATGTTTTCAATATTAAATTTAAAAACAGCTGAAAGTAAGAGTATTGTAAAGCAAATTAGTGCTTGTGTTTGAGTACATCAAAAGAATTGAGAAGTGATTTCAATGTTCATTTCTTAAATTGAGTGTTCATTACACAGATATAGACACTCTGAAGTAATTCATGGAGCTGCAGATTTATTATGGGCCCACTTTCTATGTCTTTCATCAGAAAATGAGTTCTTAAAATACTTAGAAGGATTTTTTTCACTGTATATATATATCTGTAAAACTTTTTTTTGGCATTTAAAACAAGCCTACTAGTTTGGAAATACAAAAACAAAGCTATAAAATAGTGCATCATTAAATATAAAAATCTTCATTGTTAAATACTTCTATGATTTTGTCAGCATTACCTAATACATTTAGGGTACTTAAGAGGCAATCAACATTTCTCAGTATTTAGGGCCAACAATACAAAATCCAGTGTATTACTGTTACGCCTTACATTATCGAAAAAGTCTAATAATCTTGTGAAATTCTCTTGCTCTCTTCCTCCCTCTCATTTTTAAAATACAGTCTTAATTATCTTTGTCAGACTATAGCTGTTCTACATCCACTGTCTTTAGTACTGCAGTGTGTGAACATGATGGTCTTAACCATCCCCTTGAGCTAATTCTCCTCCTTCCCAATGAGATAAAAGACTTCAGGAATTGAAAATGACATTTAAAAAATGGTGCTGGCATCTAGCAATTGTTGCTTAAAATAAAGATTTAAGAAAGAAGTGTTTCTGCACAATTTAACTACGGCTTGCTGAAGCAAAATTCTTTTGTGTGATCTCTAATACAACTCCCTAGAGTGCCTCCTTGCAACAAAACAATGATACAGAGGTTGTCACAAAGTGCCCATCTCCCTATTAAGGGGGCATTACAGGATAATAGCTGTCTAAGCTATATAATTCAATGAGATATATATTTAGTATTAAAATATCTGTTAATCAGTTTTTAAAGCTATGATGTTCAAAACTCAGAACAATATGTAAAACATTCCTTGACCAAAGGGAATGACTAATCTTCTGTATGGCTTTGATAAGTTACAAGAAATAGGTTTATCTCAGAAGACTGGTTATGATTAATATGCAGTTCGTAAAGCTCCTTAGCTCTGTATGGTCTCTCTCTAACTGAATCTAATAAAGATAGGTCACGCATTTTTCATATTCCTTTTTCACCCATGACAGATCTCTAATAGGATTTATATGCATTTGATATTAATTGTATCGGGGACTGCACCAACTGCAATAATCCTTCATTTCTTTGCCTTTTTAAAGTGATACATAAATTACAAAAGTTTCCATTTTTGTTTGACTGCAGCTCTTTCCAACGATCAACCATATTAATGATAGAGAGGCAGAGAAAGATGGAGAATCACCTTCCCTAGTTCACTGAAAGGCTATAAACCCAGTTTTGAGAGCTGTTTAGCTGCCCTCCCCCTTGTGTCAGAAGAGCTCAAGTACATAGGAGCAGTGAAAGCCTGGCACTCTGAATTGGTGAGGAAAGGATATGCTTTTAAAAACCATCTCACAGAGGAGTACTGGCAGCAACCTGATGAAGTATTGCTTTTCGAACCATCTACAGAGACAACACAGGAAATGTAAAGATAAGACAGTGCTACCTAGAATGAAAAACTGAGTGTCCTGGGAACTCGACCTAAAAGAGTGCTTAATTTTAGCTCTGAACTCAAAAGAGCCTTCACTTACTTCTTGGAGAAAAGAAATGCATCTTGTGAGACTATTCAAATGAAAATTACAGTTAAGAGACATGGACAATTATGCTTTCATATTCTATACTCCCAACTATGACATAAAGAGTAAAAATTTTCATTCTGCAAAGAGGATAGCAAGGGATTTGAGAAACTATTAAATGTTGCTTTACACTCTATCAAAACACTTAGCTACCAGTGAAGAAAATCCAGTGGAAAAAAATGTAGGTCACAATTCTAATGATATTTTTTACTTCAAACAGACTATATACAAATTCAGTATGTAAATGTCTTTCATACATACAGGCATCTTTAAAAGAAACAGAAATGGCATGACTGATTAAACTTGCATGATCATCTCATAGATTTACATACACACACCGAGGGGAAACTATGTAATTATTGTTTATGCATTAATTAAGAAAGTATACTTTTAAAGTGTGACATTCAAGGAACAAATGAATACCAATTCAACGTTCTGTTAACTAAATAGTAACAAGCAAACCTCATTCAATGATAAAAGCTATGTGAGGCACTTCTGCTTTTGGCCATGAAGAAGCACCTGGTAGTAGACTAGCCCTCCAGCTGTAAACAACTAGAAAATCAGAGAGAATATATGAAACAACTGTTTTCAGACACTGGACAACAGGCTGCAGAGAATGGAAACCACCACAGATTGCACAGGGCTGATTTGAGTGAAAAGATCTCACCAAGCCTTGAGAGAGGTGGTTCTCAACCTGTGGGTCACGACTCCTTTGGGGTCAAATGACCTTTTCACAGGGGTTACCTAAGACCACTGGAAAACACAGATATTTATATTATGATTCATAACAGCAAAATTACAGTTATGAAGTAGCAATGAAATATTTTTATTGAAAAAAAATAATTTCTTTATGGTTGGGGGTCACCACAACATGAGGAAATGTATTAAAGGGATGCAGCTTTAGGAAGGTTGAGAACCATTGCTTTAGGGACTAGAAAAAAGACCACACTTCAGGAGAGCGACTAAATTAGCCATAGAACAAGTGTTATTTTAGATTCATACAAACAAAGCTTAAAAACAAGTCGTAAAATTAACTGATGTGCATATAACAGAAATTTACTATTTGAGAAGATCATATAGAGTTACAGCATTTACCAAGCCCTGAATTAAACCTGCAGTATGCTAAAAATAAAGAGGCATGCTTTAAGATATCCAACTTCAGGGACAGGCAGTGGTGGCACATGCCTTTAATCCTACCATTCAGGAGGCACAGGCAGGCAGATCTCTGAGTTCAAGGCCAGCCTGGACTAGAGTGAGTTCCAGGGCAGCCAGAGCTACGTGGATTCTGTCTCATAAAACCAAAAAAAAATTTAAAAAAAAAGATATCCAACTTCTAATAGCCAACAATATCCCATTCCCATATCCCACAGCTAGAGAAAATTCAATAGATTTTCAAATGATCAGGAAATTGGTCAGTGAAAATAAATGTAGACAGAGATGAGGGTGCAGGTAGTGGGCAAGAACTTTAAAGATATTACTTACGTTTTTTAAGATATATATATATATATATATATATATATATATATATACAATACACACACACACACACACACACACACACACTATTAAGAGAAAGAAAACTGGAAAAATATGGAATTATAGAGCAGGGAAAATAGTGCCCAATCTGCAACCAAATTCTAATGTATGAAGTAAATAGGTAAGACTCTACAGTACTGAAAAGAGTTAAATGAAAATAAAGGCCATAGAAAGAAATAATCCAAAACACAATAGACTGCTGGCAATAGTCGAGAAATAGCCCGAACTGACCTACTCTGGTGATAAGATGGCCAAACACCCTAATTGTCGTGCTAGAAACCCCATCCAATGACTGAAGGAACTGGATGCAGATATCCAAGGTCAGGCCCCAGGTGGAGCTCCGGGAATCCAATTGGCAAGAAGGAGGAGGGTTTATGTGAGCAAGAGTTGTTGGGACCAGGGATGGATGGAATACAGGGACAAGTGGCCAAACAAATGGAAACACATGAACTGTGAACCAATGATCAGGCCCTCTGAATGGGTGAGACAGTTGATTGGCTTGATCTGTTTGGGAGGCATCCAGGCAGTTGGACCAGGTCCTGTGCTCAGTGCATGAATTGGCTGTCTGAAACCTGGGGCTTAGCAGAGACGCTTGGCTCAGCCTGGGAGGAGGGGACTAGACCTGCCTGGGCTGAGTCCACCAGGTCGATCTCAATCTTCAGGGGAGTCTTTGCCCTGGAGGAGATGGAAATGGGGGGTGGGCTGGGGGAAGGGGGGCGGGGCGAGAGGGGGGAGAACGGGGAAATCCCTGGCTGATATGTAAAGTTGAATTATATTGCAAAATAAAATAAAATAAATTTGAAAAAAAGAAAAGAAAGGCCATAGAAAGAAGCAATCCAAAACACAAATAGGAAAGGAAAATTTAAAAACTTATGAGAACGTTAATGAAACAAGTACTACAAATCAGTTTTCTAGCTTGCCATGGTGGAAGAAGTCTGTAATCCCAAGATATGGGAGACTGAGACAAGAGGAGACCGAGTTTGAAGCCAGCCTGAACTACAAGTAGAATATTACCTCCAAAAAAGAATGCATAAATTAATAAACAAATAAATGTATAAATTGTTCTTCTACAGAGAAATTTTCTAAGAAAGTAAAGAGATAAATAAATAAATAAACCACTTGAGGAAACAATGGGCCATAATTTTCCAGGTTTGATAGCATCCCTCAACCTTCAAATTTCAAAATCCAATGAGCCCCAATCAGACTGAAACTGTTTCACAAAAAATTAAAGGCTTAAGGTATGGCTAGTGGAGGCATGCTGGCCTAGCATACCTGAAGACCTGAGTATGATCCCCAGCACTGTAAATAAACAAAGTAACAATTATTTAACAAAAATATTAAACATATCTAAGATGATAATAGAGAATAATATCCAGAAATGATGACATATTACATAGAAGAGAACAAAACATGTTACATATAAGAGAAATGATTTCTGACTTCTCATTAATATCAATGAAAGCCAGAAAGAAATCAACACAGGACCGTCTTTCAAGGACTGAAAGAAAACATATTACAGAAAAGAAAAAAATAAATTATCATCTTAGAATTTTGTAGCCAGTGAAATGTCTTTCAAAGGTCAAGGTAAAAACAGTACAAACAAATACAAACATTCAATGCAAAAATCCAATGCATAAATATTTCTACTGTGATAAACACTAAAGGAAATTCTTCAAGCTAAAGAAAGTAGGTATCAGAACATATTGAAGCTGACATAAAGGGATAAGGCATTCTAGAAGTGTGCATTTAAAAGTGAACTGTGTAATAATATTCAGACTATAAGAGAGGGATTCAAACTTTTGACACTGCAATATGATATTTTTAATTCTACAAATGCACAAGGCTGCATTCATAGCTATCCTGAGATGTCCATAGTCTGCATGCATGCAGCTAACATGTTTAGTTTATAGTGGTTTTTATCTTAAAATGTAAGCGACTAAAAATAACACAATATATCATCAGACTTAAAAGTAGAAGAATACATAAGAGTAACACAAAAGTCAGAGAAAAACAGGAGACAGGTAAGGTTCTCACACAGGGCGAATAACACCATCTAAAGCTAGCCTATTATGCCAGGTGGTAGTGGCACACAGCTATAATCCTAGCACTCGGGAGGCAGAGACAGGCAGATCTCTGTGAGTTAGAGGCCAGCCTGGTCTACAAAGTGAGTTCCAGGACAGCCTGAGCGCCTACACAGAGAAACTTTGTCTTGAAAAAAGAAAAAAAAACTAGCCTGTTTTAATTTAAAGATGAGTATTATCCAATCTAAAGTAATCATTGAAAGCCATAATTAAGAAGCATATGTAATAAAGCAATAGATGAGCTTTATGGTGTAACAAGAATCTTAAAAGTTCTTATTAAATAAAAAACACAGAGCCAGGTATTGGGGTGAATGATGAAAAATCAGAGAAGCAGAACAAGCCACAGCTAACCTCACCTCGGGAACTTCTCAGCTGATCTTGTTTCCTCAAACTGGAAGCCTCTGAGTCCTCATCTGAATGGATCTCTGCTGAACTTCTGCTAAAAGCCTAAAAGCTTAAAAGCCTCTAGTTCCTGGTCCTCATGCCTTATATACCTTTCTGCTTCCTGCCATCACTTCCTGGGATTAAATATGTGTGTCACCATGCCTAGCTGTTTCCAGAGTGGCCTTGAACTCACAGAGATCCAGATGGATCTCTGCCTGCCAAGTGGATAGGGTTAAAGGTGTGTGTGTGTCACCATTTTCTGGCCTCTATGTCTATCTAGTGGCTGTTCTGTCCTCTGACCCCAGATAAGTTTATTAGGGTGCACAATATATTGGGGACACAATATCACCACATTATGGTGGTATTTTTTTTTAATGTACAGGAGGGCAAAATGAGTTAAATTTAGCAAGTAATATATAATCCTGTATATATACAAAACTAGTAACTGTTTTCAAAACCCAGAGGTAATAATTGACAGGATTGGAGGACAAACAGACAAATCTACAACTATGGTCACTGACTTCATTATGCCTCATTCAATAACTGATAGAGTAAGGCAGATGAAAAATCAGTAAGAAAGTAAATGACTTGTACAACATTACCAAATGATAACATCTAAACCCAAATGATGTATACAGAATGCTTAAACTGACTGCACACCTTAACATAATATTTTCAAATATACCCACAGAATTCAACAAAATAGACTTTAAGCCATACTATGAAACTAGCTTCAATATCCATAAAAGTAACAAAGCTATAATTAAATTTCCATCATTTTTTTGTTGTTGTTTTTTGAGGTACTAATGAAACAACCCACAGCCTAGCAGAAATTACTAGAATACCAAACAGAAAACATGGAGGTCAGGGTTAATTTCAGCACAGCTGAAGTGGGAGATTGAATAGTATCTACCAAAAAAAAAGGTGCTTACATCCAGAACCTACAGATGTGATTCTAGCTGTCAAAAGGATCTCCATAAATGTAATTACAGATCTCAAAATAAGATCAACTTTACATCAATCTATGACTATGTTAGTGGGCCATAAATGCTATAAGTATCCCTGTTAAAGATACACAGAGGAGAGTCACAACAGGAAAAGCATAAGACCATGTGAAGTTGGAAACAGAGACTATAATTTTGTCCCCACAAACTAAGAACTGTCTGGTATGAGCAGAAGCTAAAAGAGATAAAAAAGGATTTTCCCTTACAGCTACTTCAGGTTTCTGGCCTTCAGAACTGAGAGAAAATAAATTTCCATTGTTTTGGTGCCTATTAGGGCTGACACTAGTAATATAATCCCATAAATAAGAATAACTAATATCTACATATTACATATCTAATATCTACATCCACTGCAGTTTACACCATCTTCAATTTGAATTAATGCTACTAACATTTTCCCAATAATTATACTTACGTATATCTTCATGAGAAAAAAAGACTTGTTATTTCCTTATTTTGAATTTGCCATGGAATGAATATGAAATATTTTGCTATTTTAATGTTTCTTAATGAAGTTGAACTGGTCAACCCTTCTTTCTACTTGACCTCTAAGGTCACAGCCAACTCAGAAATGATATTTCATGATTATTTTAATTCATCCATTCAACATATCTTAACTGAATGTGTTTGTGTCTGGTGCTATACACAGCACTAAGGTGCTGCTATGGTTTGATTGGCCGCATATAGTGAGACCTAATTCTCAATGTAAAAATGCTAAGAGATGAGGACCACTGAGAAAGGGGTTATTTCAAGAGGGTACAGTACAGCTCTCAAGAATGGAATTAGTATCCTTATAACAAACATAAAATGGAGCTTGTTTACCTCTTCTACTGTGAGAATTAAGCAAGAAGGGGTCATCTGTGAAACATCTTTGAGCCCTCAGCAAACAAAAACTTTGTTAATGCCTTGACTGAACTTCCTACTTAGCACAACTGTGAGCAACAATTTCTGTCACTGATGTTCTTCATTTGTGCCATTTTGTTACAGAAGTCTGAATCAACTATGAAAGACAGATATATGAACAACATATTGTTTCTATGTGTTTGTAACTCACCAGCTGTCCTGTATCAACAGTTTCCCTCTGGTCTTTAAAAACATGGCACTTAAATACTTTACAGTCCACCACATTTTTTAATATACTCAAACATTATTTATGTTATGAAAGCAACTGTTGCAGATTGAATGTTTGTACCTTCCAAAAATTTATATGTTAAACCCAAACAAGAATGTGATTGTATTAGAAGGTACAGCCTTTGGGAAGTAATTATCTTTTGATTACATCATATGGGTAGAGTACCTATGATGAAATTTAGTCACATTATGAGGAGAATAAGAGATAGCAAAAATTCTTATCGTTGCTATGTGATGATGCACTGGGAAATAGTCTACAAGCCAAGAAGGTCCTCACCCTGGCCTCCCCATACTTTAGAACAAAAAATATTTATTATTGAACCACACAACATACTGCATTTTCTTACCACAGTCCAATGCGACTAAGAAAACACATATACACACCGGCATATATATATATATATATATATATATATATATATATATGCCTATGCATATGTATATCTTACATGTACATCTTTTTCTTTAAACCAGAATATACATGTGATTAAGAATCGAGAATCCAATAAATAAAAAAAAATTAAAAAAATATTGAAAAAAAAAGAAAAGAAAAAAAAAAGAATTGAGAATCCATTTCTGCCACATAATTTTTAGAGTTCTTACTGCAATATTTTGCACATAAAAATAGATAAATGCACAAAATGACACACCTGCAGATTTTTCTTTAACCTCAAATTATAATATGCTGGTTGAAAGTTAAGAACAGGGACTTTGTTCTGCTCTAAATTTTCCACTTTTTAACATACTTAGCTGGCTGATAAAATAACATATGGTATGGCTAGCAACAGAGAAGACTGAAGTTTCTAGTCAAAAAACAGAAATGGTCTCATTAAGATATTAAATATTTATGTTGGATACAGGATGACAGCAGAGTAAATTAAATTCCTGAGACATTAATTACAACTAACATTTTGTTTTCTGTATCAATAATTCACTCTTTAGCAATGATTAGAGGAATGTGACAAAAGAATACAGGAGTGGCAAGCATTCTTATGCAGTGTAAAACCAGGGAGTTGAGTTCTGATTCTATTACACAAAGTTTTAAGTAAGTTCCTTTGTCTAGCTAACATTCATTTCCTTCATCTCAAAGAGAGTCTGAATACAACAATCTGTGAGGATTAAATGAAATCAAGGAAAATGCCTGGCTCATATAGCAAGTACCCTTATACAAAGTTCATTTCTACTTCTCTAATAAAATTGGAAAATAAAAGATATGAGCAAGGACTGGAAATTGTGCAGTATTAATCAAAAGACATCAAACAGGAAGATCAATTGACTTAGGATTTCTACTTAAATGTAAAAATTACAGTTGAATGGATATTCAAGGTTACACAAATAAAAGTGATAACTTATAGTTATAATTGCAGAAAACTAAAATTCATGTAAGGTCTTTCAATAAATAGTTAACTCAATAATTATAGATTCATAGAATGTATGGGTCGTGGTGGTGGTGGTGGTGGTGGTGGAGGAGGAGGAGGAGGAGGAGGTGGAGGAGGTGGTGGAGGTGGTGGTGGTGGTGGTGGTGGTGGTGGTGGTGGTGGTGGTGGTGGTGGTGGTTGTGGTTTGGTTTTGATGTTTTATTTTTGGAAGATGGAGTATCAAATAAATTCCAAACACTAAGCAATACTCTGGACTAATGAAAATTCGATACCTTTATATAGCTTGTCATAGATAGACAATGATAATATGCTAGTTATTAACAGTGAAAATAACCATCCAAACACAAAACTTAATATTGCTATTTCCAGGGTGGCAAAATTCAAACTCATATTTAATAGTGGGTAATGGTCAGCTTTGACTGGCAATTTCACTGGCTATATTTAGGATCACCTAGGAGACCTCTGAGCATCTGTAAAGGTATATTTTTGGTAATTGAGGTAGAGAGACTTATATTGAATGTGAACAGCACAATCCCACAGGCTGAGGTCTTGAACTGAATAAAAAAAAGGGGCGGGGGAGTGGAGTAGCAGTATTCATCTCTTTCTGCTTGTGACTGTGGGTGAAATGAAGTAGCCACTAGTGCTCCCTATGCCATCCCATCCCACCATAAGGGCCTCCTTAAAATGTGATCCAAAATCTTCTCTACAACTGCTTTCTGACAGGAATTTGATCACCGAGGTAAGAAAGGTAATATATAGGGGAAGTTCTAATCTCGTCACTTTTTTTTCTACAAGATGAGTGTAACATATATTAATGCATTGTTTTTTTAAGTGAAGAAATACAAATATAAAGAAAAACAGAAGCAAAATGAACATGCATCATACGTACATAATGGGAAGCAAAATCAAAATGGAATACAAGGGAGAGCAATCTCTTTCTATTCATCAATGGTTCTAAGATTTCAAAACCAGGCTTGCAAGGGTGCTTTCCTCTAACAGAAGCCAGAATATGGTATGAACTGGAATCCAATTGCTGAAAAGAATGGAGCTTTTATTATCTTCAGTAAAACCCTATTGCTGCTGAAACTATCACTGTGTGTAGCAAAATTAGTTTGCATAACAGGTAGTGGGCCCTGTAACAGCAGCATTATAAAGGGATTCTATTTCATTATATTATGTTTATTCATTGACAAGTACACTTTTTTCAAAGCATCCAAACTCATTACTAATAATTTAACTAACACCTCCTCGGAGCCTATTTTAAAGTCACTTTCATTTCAAAATGTAATGAAACCAAAATAAAAAACATTACCAGGCCCACACACATAAACCTATTTTAAAATAGCTAAAACTTAAATAAATTAACATTGAAATGAACAAACTAAGTCTAAGTCTCCAAAGTTACATTAAATTTACATACTATTGAAATTATGCCTTTATAACAACTGAAGTGTTAAACTAACTGCAGCATACACTTACATACATATCACAAGATTCAAATTAACAAGAATATTCAATCTAATCTGATAAAAAAAAGTATCCCCAAACCTTTATGTTTTACAAGCATTTCAATTTACAAAGGGATTGTATCCTTAAATCTGTTTGTAAATCAGTTGAACATAAAAACAAACAAAAATAAAAACATTGGGACATTTTCCAAATAAAATAGTTTAACCAAAGTATTTAATTACAAAGTCTACACAGAAAGATACATTTGAGCCATAAAAACACGTACTATTGTAAAACAAAGAAGTGGGAATTCCTGATCCCTTTGCAAATGGTGGCCAGAAGGATGAAAAGGATGAAGTCAAGAGAAAGCCTTGAACATTACTGTTGTTTGGAAGTGGGGCAGTGGGAGTGGGAGGTGGGTGTTGTTTCAGCATTTATTGCCAAAGATACCAAAAACAATGACAGTGCATTCTAGCATTATGGAAGTTGGCTTCCTGTCTGCAAATGAGCAATCAAATATTGCTTGGAGAGAATGCAGCAAGAAAACCATGGAGACTAGCAAATACCACCAAACAATTCCTTATTTTACAGCTCTGTGCTTAAAAGTAATGGATAATAGGTTTGCACTTCATTTATGAGAGGTAGCTTCCCCTACTAGAAATCCCTAGAATAAAAAGGAATAAGCTTGCATTTGTTGCACATTCTAGCATCCATAAATAACTAACTATCTTGGTCTCCTACAGTAAGTAGAGTAAGTCTACCTTGTTGTCTTACCAAGGTGCCTGGGGGTTTATACGGGTAGATCAATTGAGAGTTAAGAGGTCACTGTCAGGCACAACTGACCTTGGACAAATTAATTACCATCTATAAATCTGAACCTCTTGAACTGAAGAAAATATTGATCACTTTCTAAGATCACTTACAATGAGAACAGGATGAGATCATCCATGAAAAACTTGTATTTATCACAATCCCTAAAACACAGTAAAAAGGCAGGAAGTATTACTGGAGAGTTGCCTGGCAGACAGCTTGGGATAGAGACAGACTTTTGTATAATGAAACAGGCATCATTCCTCTCACACGTCATAAAGAAAACTGCCAGCTCACCAAAAACATGCATTCTAGAAATATGAAAAAATATCTTCCCCTCCTCATGGAATAATAACACAGGATTAGGGAGCCTTTTATCAAATTTCTAGGCTGAATCACATTCCCTTTCCCTACCAAGTTTTAAGACGTCCATGCCTCATGAAAACAACTTTTTTAAACAATCTATTTTATTGGTAGCCAGTTATTTCCTTTGAAAATAAACCTCATAAATATTGATGTGAAGTTATGAAAGAACATGAAAAAATGTGTTCCAAATTATGCCCAATATTTCTGTAATCTTCACTTGTTCACTTGGCATAATTACTCTGTAGTTGTACCTCTTCATTTTATTATTAATTTTATTATATTATGTACTGAGGAAATCAAGAATACCTATTTTTCCATGAGCTTTCATAAGGAGAACCAAGTACAATGGGGTCTTTCATTTTCCATAATCAGTGATCCATAAATGTATGTTCTGGGCCGGGCGTTGGTGGCGCACGCCTTTAATCCCAGCACTCGGGAGGCAGAGCCAGGCGGATCTCTGTGAGTTCGAGGCCAGCCTGGGCTACCAAGTGAGCTCCAGGAAAGGCGCAAAGCTACACAGAGAAACCCTGTCTCAAAAAACCAAAAAAAAAAAAAAATGTATGTTCTGTACTTGAAAGAGTTTTTTTAAAATACAACAACAAAAAGGGGAGGGAGAGAAGCAATCCTGATGGAAACTTTTAGAAAATGCAGTAGACATAGGCTGTACTGCTGAAGAGTATAATGAATCTCCCCTTGATGGCACCTCATCAAGATCAATTTCTATTCTTTGTAATAATAGAGTAATGCCCTTCAAACCCATCAAAAATGGTGGGGCTGCTTTTCTCCTGGTAAAATAACTAAAGACTACTATAGTTTTTACAATTCTTCCTTCTACTGTTAGCTGTCACATCTCACTGTCAATAACACCTTTCTTTTTCTTTTTTTTTTCTTTTCAAAACATAAGATTAACTGGGTGAAAGCCTGAGTTGACAACCACAAGTTTCTAAGACGTATTAAGTGTCTTTGTTTCCCATATTTAATTCGGGGGGGGGGGGGGGGGGAAGGCAGGCAATGCTGCAAATGGTTGAAAACTGTTCCTGATAAGAAGGAGCATATGCCAACTACAGAACTGCCATAATTGTAGTCCCCAAGGCATTAATGTAAAGCCCAATTGATAGAAACCTTAAAAATCAGCAAACATGTTAGCACATAAAACTACACAAAGCAGTAATCACACACACACACACACACACACACACACACACACACACACACACACATATATATCTCAGAGATTCACATACACAGATCAGAAATTAAGATCTTAACATTGCAGGATATGTGAAACTACAACAATATGCCAAGACTTTCTGGAACTCTCTATTTTTCTTTGCTTTATTGTTTTCTCGGCTTCTGCCATATGAATATCCCAACTCGACAACCAAAACAAAAAAATTAAAGTCTGAATAAAAGTCAGACTTAATAATATTATATGGCTCTATAAAAACTATCAAGCAAGAGTATATCTAGTTAACTATATTTGCAAGAAGATGTGGAGTATAAGCAACTATATTTTTAGCAAGCTTTAAAGCTCTAGCTAGGGCAGCGGGAAGTCAGGTATGTTCAGTGTACTCATAAAGCTTAACTAAGGAATTCAGCAATAATGCAAGTCAATGAACAGGTACTTAAACCACCAAAGCATTAGAGATACCTCTAATAAATAACTGAGACCTTCATCATTCTGTCTAAAGATTGAGCATATGGGTAGTTTAAAGTACTTAAAAATGGCATACACTACAGTTTAATTCTCTTACCAACACTAGTATTCACACAGAGCCATACTGGCCAGAAAAGTTCATAGAACAAGCCTAAGACTATCCTCTATGGAAGGCTTGCTTATAAGATTGGCTATTGGTAATAGTGTGGGAACCTGGATTTAGAATATATCCCTGGTTTCCTAAATGATAAGGCGAGTGTCACTACATCAGTTAATAAGAAAAAAAATTTTATAATGAAGACGTGCTTTCCATTGAAGAGTCTGTATTTTTTGTAAATGCTAAACAGAGCACCTAAGTAAACAGACCACCCCCCCCAAAAAAAAAACAAATCAAACCAAAAACAGAACTTGGGTACTGTCTTTTCTACTAGTCTTCCATGGACAAGAAGTTCACACATGTATTGCTATATTTTCACCACTGGGGAAAAAAGCTTTCTATGTGACCTCTCTCAGGAGGCAAACAGCAAGTCAACCTACTCATGGATTCCTCCAGGAACTGCCTATAGCTTTTCCCCCTTGTAAATAAGCAGTGTCTACTAGACTGCAATAACAAATCTTAACTGTTAATAAAACTAATCCCTCATTCTTGTGAGTCCTTTTAACAAATCTCCCGAAGTAGAGACTGTCTTGGTAACACTTATGCCCGTGATACATGTGGCACTGTGTTGAATACATATAAGATAATGAAAAATGATTCACCCTTTGATCTGACCCTGGAAATACTTTCTTTTGATACTTAACAGAGGTTTGGGAAGGTATGCCAACAACAAATACATGCTGACTGTTGGTACAAAATTTTAATTATCATCTATTATATTCCTTACAATGTTAACAATGGGTTATTGTTGATATATAAATAAATACATGGCCCTTTTATGGAGGGGTTTACAATATTAAAAAAAATTCTGTGCACATGACAAACTGTGTCCTTGGAATTGCCATTTTCTGAAATGTTTTTAAAAAAAGATACAAAACTATTCCATGATGGACATCACTACTTTTTCTGACATGTAATTTGACTTCCACAATTTTCTTGATTCTCTTTGGATAATGACAAGGATGTTATCTTCTTTCAAACCTTAAGTCATACCAGACACATTCACTGCATTTGGTGGGAGCCTTGCTAGAATTTATCAGCTATCAATGAAGGTATCAAACCCAGTGCAGAATTTATTTAGAATACAGACACAATCCTAACGCTCAATGATCACACAGTCTCCTAAAAGAGATACAGTAGTAAATGAATAATTTATAATTCCATATTGCAAGTGTGAGAAGCTTACAGGAGCTGAACTGACAACACAGACAGGGAGCATGTGACTGATGATCTTGACAATAGATACCATAAATGTTGGAAAACAAATGTGGGACAAAGTGCCAGTGATGGCAACACCTGAAAGGCAGTCTGAAAATTATCTATAAGATTAGTGTTCCTACCTGAAATTTAAAAGAGTTGTGTGTTTTTCTTTGAGTTATAAAATTAGAAAGAACATTTTATCAAGATATGTTTACCTGATACAAAAGCCAGTATTAAAAACCCTTTGAAAGCAGATAGTACAATTGTAATCAAGAACAGGATTGGTGAATAAATTACATCAGAATGGGTATACGGTCTCAAAAACATGTCATTTTGCATTCCCCTGTTACACAAAGCTTCCTACCTTGAAAGAAATGTTTCATTTTACTTGGCATTATGCTGAAAATGGACCTAATTTTTCAACCAATTTCCATTAAACCAACAAAAAAAAAACATTTATTGAAGGGAAATAAGTCTTGAAATTACTTTTAATCACTTCATTAAAATTAAACCTCTTGGCTCGCCGCAGCCCCCGCCGTAGCCGCCGCTGCTCCCGCCGTCACCGCCTCCGAGAAGATGGCTGTGCCTCCCACATATGCTGATCTTGGCAAGTCTGCCAGGGATGTCTTCACCAAGGGCTACGGCTTTGGCTTAATAAAACTTGATTTGAAAACGAAGTCTGAGAATGGATTGGAATTTACCAGCTCAGGCTCCGCCAACACAGAGACCACCAAAGTGAACGGCAGCCTGGAAACCAAGTACAGATGGACTGAGTACGGGCTGACGTTTACAGAGAAGTGGAACACAGACAACACCCTGGGTACCGAGATCACCGTGGAAGACCAGCTCGCGCGTGGACTGAAGCTGACCTTTGATTCATCTTTCTCGCCTAACACTGGGAAAAAAAATGCCAAAATCAAGACAGGGTACAAGAGGGAGCATATC
>CABHPP010108841.1:0-17825 GCA_902168425.1 Peromyscus attwateri
GTTGCCTTCATTGTCTAATGTATAAAACTGAAAAGTGATGACTTTACCTTCTATTTTTTTTTCATTTTTTACCAGTAAATGTAATGACATTAAGGAAAATAAATCCTAAAGCTTTGTAATGTAGTAGATGCTGGCTTATTAATAATGGTAGTTACTTAAGTTACAATTGAGATAACTGCAAGCTTTTAATTTAGAGGCAGATTAAGTCAGATTCAGTTTAATATTCCCTCACTACTTTAGTTGTTAGATTGATTAACTATTATTTGAACATAAAATATTTTCTGTACCATATTGTTATGAAGATTGAAGTAATCCACATGAAAAACTTAGCCCCAGGCAAAAGTTTACAACTGGTGTTAAAAAGAGAACACATTATTATTAGCAATGATAGAATGTGCCATCTTGAATGTTTACCTGAAGGATCCTGAGGCTGCAGATTTGACATGTATCCATTTGTGAAAAACATAGAAGACAAGTAAAGTATCAAATTATTTCCAAACCTCTCTAATATTGAGAAGAAAGAATGTTTTCTTTGAACATTTAGTCATGAATATGGATTATTATAAGTGAAAAACAATCACAATTAAAACAGCTAAACTTAGGGCCCTGTAACATGTCAAGGAACTCTAAATATGAGTTAGCTTTCAATGTGGATGCAGTCATCAATTATTCAGGTAACAACAAAATTATCATTAATTCAGCCAATTAGTGTGCTAAGAATGAATATATAAGTGTTCCTGTGTATACATATGCATGAATAAACAGTATCATGTATCAAAGAAAAATTTAAATCTGCAGGAAACAGATGACTCAAATGAAAACAAAATTTGCTAAAAATGATCAAAGAACTGCAAGCTCTTATTGAAAATCACCACAAAAGTAATCTAGAATGTCTCACAGTAAAGGCCAATAATATCTTATGTAAACTTTTCTAAAACTTAAAGAATTGGAAAATTGTAACATATAAATCACTATTCTCCACCATAAAAAGTAATTAAAAGCTAATTTTATTTTATTTTGTATATTGAGTCTTTGCTTGCAAGTAGATTTGTATACTACAAATATGCCTTGTGCCTTCAGAGACCACATGAAGGCATAAAATCCCCTGGGACTATAGTTATGGATGGTTATGAATTGCCAGGTGGGTGCTGGGAACTAAACCCAGGTCCTCTGCAAGAACAGCCAATGATTTAGCAATAAAATCAGGAAAACTTTAATGACAAAATCTTGTGATAGGAAGTCAAATAATAAGGCCATTTTTGTGCATATAAATACAAAATACTAGCAAAATAAACCATACAATGAAATTAACATATACACTATTATAAAATATATTTCCCTAATAATTTAAAATTTAATCTGCATTAAGAAAAATATAAACATATATGAATAAGGGAAAATGTTTGAATTCATAGCTGACTAGCACTTATCTATACTAATATAAATTAAATAACGTAATATTTAAACATATATATAATATTCAAAATTGATAATTTACATTTATAGACCACTACTATTTTCCTGTTTAGTGAATAAACTAGAGACATGTTTCTTCTTTTATTCAGTTCATAATCTTCTCCAGACCCATCCTATGGCTTCCAGGGAAGTTATGGTAAAGGCATGTTGCAGGAATTTGTCAACTATATGAGTTGATCACATACAACTGTGCTCTCTTTTCTAAAGAAGAAATATTGCTTTTATCCCTCATCGCTTTGCCCTTAGTATTTGTACTGTTAAGGGATATAAAGAATGATACCTAATGACTCTTTCTTGAACTTCCTGACCTAATGTGTTCTCCTCAAAAAATCTTGAGATTTTTATCTAAAGTTATATTTTATTTTCCTCCTTGATAACTGTTAAAAGAGTAAAGTTACTCAGGGAGGAAGTAGCATAAATAAAATGTTTGCTTACACTGAAAAAATAGATAAGTATGAAGTACTATCATGCCAACCATCATTCTATTTCTCTGTTCAGTTTGTCTATCTGATGGTAGAGCTAGTGATTTCATTCTAACCCATATCATTGCATGACAGATTAAAAGCAAACTATCCACAACTCTATTATACCATTCACAACCACCATGCATGTGGAGCCATGTACACTTTCTATTATATTTTCACACTGGTTCCCTTTTTTAAAACAAGTCCCTGTCAATGTCTGGTCACTAGAGTCAGATGCAGTTTCGCACATTATTTTGTTGCTTGAGACACTTAATACAGACACTTTTACATCTTCTTTATAGAATAAGAGTGACATTCTCCAACAATTTAAAAATGGAGGTTCAGTCTAGGTTTTCTTTCCTCAGTTTTTTTTTTCATTAGACATATTTATTTTTAATAGTTCAAAGACATCAATCAGAATTCCATCTCACAAAGGTGAAAACTTCTTTAGCACTACAGATTATACCTACACTTTACACATGTTAGCCAAATATTATTGTCCTGTGTCCCCAGACAAAAATAATATTCTTATGATTATAAATCATATTTTATGTGACTATGGAGATTTCTCTTTCAGAAATACATGTTTTTCTTTTATACTAACACTGCCATCCCTAAAGGATTGCTGCTTCCTAATAGTTTTCTGATTATCTGACTGACAAAACCTCCCCAATAGTCTGTCACTGCCAAACTCACATAATACTTTCTCAAAGCAAATTGTATGGTTATGTCACCTGGATGTTAATAATCAATTCTTATTTCTTAGCCCCTTAGAGGTAATTTATTGACAATTAAGAAGGTAATGACCAACTGTGTCATATGCAGCAGATGTCTGTAAGCATATACCCAAAGAAATACTGAGTAAGCTGTTTATTTAGACAGATAAAAACCCTGTCTCTTACAATTGAGGAAGAAAGAAAAGCATATTCTTTTACCTTTGCTCTTTGGGGCTAGTTTCTCCTATTCTGTTCTGTTCAATTTAGTGCTAAATATTTTTTTCTTGTTCTTTACTCCCCGCCCCCTTAAATCTTTATATAAAAATATTTTATTATTTTAGAGTAGTGAATCACTATTACAGCATGTGATGTTTTGGCATGTTTATAAATTTATGTAAATATTAACGAAGATTCCTAATCTTTAGATCCCGCTATATGTGGTGTGAATGGCATTTCATTGTAGACATTTTTTCAGGATGTTCATGTGTGCAGAATTCTTTGATCAATGATAACTTTTTCTTACTTTAAAAAATTATGAAATATAAGGCACACTATACATTATCCAAACTTAGGTGAAGATCTATTAAATATATGTGAATATGGATATTTAATGTGTAAGTTATTCAGAAGCAAAAAATAACATCTCTTACTAAATTTGAAAAAATATTTCAATATGGTATACTTCTGACAGGTACAGGTCACAACTAAGGTAAATTCAGCTTCTAGTATCATTAAAAACATCATCTTTCAAATTGTATCCAAACCTGACACACTTCACTCATTGGTTGAAGCAAAGCATGGATATGTGTATTATCACAAAGAAATAAGACCCTTTTAGACAGAGAATCTGGGAAATCACAAAGTCAATAAACTCTGTTCACTTTTAGAGAAAAGTGACAGTTTACTGTATGTGTCAGGAGAACAACAGAAGAAAGGCATAAGCAGTTTCTAATTCAATCTAAAAAATTTATTCTTGTTAATTCTGATTCAAATATTTGCAAATTTCCAGTGATAGTTGGGGGTATTTGGTATCATCCTTGTAATGTTCTTAACTTACTAGGTCAAAGTGTTAGCTTACCTACTTCTCCCTGTAAGAAGTTCCTACAATGGTCTTACCTTTGCTGTCAACAGGCAACTTTTTCCTGCACATATTTCAAAGTTCTGCCTACAGTAACCTCAATAGTGTTCTTAATTACCATGGAAGATTCACTCTAAATTTTGTACATATTTATCAGAGTATCCAGAGTAAGTCAATGTCATTTCCATTATGATTTGTTTTCACTCTTTTGTTAAAAAAAAGTGTTCCATTAATTTTATGAGTGTGAGCATTTTGCCTGCATACGTATTTATGCACTTTGTAAATGCACTTTGTACTCACAGAGGACAGACATGTTGTTGGATCCCCTGGGACTAGAGTGACAGAATGTTGTGAAACCCCATGTAGGTGCTGAGAATAAAACCCAAGATCTCTGGGAGAGAAGCCATTGCTGTTGACTGCTGAACCAAATAGCTAGCCTTGTTCCAATTCCTTAAATAATATGTTAGAATCATCAATGTTAGTGACATAAAACAAAAATTCTGAAATATTTAAAATAAATAGTAAAATACATTCAAATGAATTTTTCAATTTTCATCTTTGTGTGCTACAGGTTTCTCAAAATGGTAAAGGCGAGTAGGAAAAAATCATAAAATCTGATCCAGTCTACAATGAATCATCAGCCCAGTGGAGGAAGAGAATTCTTATTAGAAATAGCAGTTTTCAAAATGGTTTAGATTGTCTGAGGAAAATGCATGCCTGCTGGATTTGCAGTGGATATTTGTAGGTTTAACCTTGCTATCAACCAGAAAGGGCATAGCAATCAGTTACTGGTTGTGGTACTACTGAAGTAATTAAGTAGTGAGAGCACGCATGTGCAGGTGCACACACACACACACACACACACACACACACACACACAATTTGATCTGGAAATAAAACAGAATATTGGAAGTTCCTCTTGATATTGTAAGCTTGAATTCTTGCAGATGGAGGAAACAATGAAAACCCAGAGCAAAATCCAAACAAGTGATAATGAGACAGGCAGGCAAACATAGACAGCAGACGTGTTTATTCGGCTACAGTTGCCAATGGCATTTTAGAACTGTTGAATCCTAACTGATGGGCTCTCACTTTAGACTCTAGGGGAGTTCCTCACGAAAAAGACAGAAATCCTTAGGAGCTGATGTTTATATCTCAGAAATGGAGAGATAGTAAATATGACACATTCATAAGTATCAGTGGGGAAATGGCTTCATATGCCCAATCTGTACTAATGCTTACAAATCATAAGTGTTTAGAGAAGGAAATCGTACAATGTGTTCACATTTAAAAAAATACTTTCTATTGCTTGCCTAAGATCCAGCCTTGCCCTCTTTAGTACATAGAGTGGTAACTTATTTCTCATATATGGTAGCAAAAATAACAATGTATTATGAAACCAATCTAAACTTCTTTCCATTAAATACATACCACATTGGCAAATACTTGATGAAACATGGTTTCAATTGCAGGGGTGCTATTGAGTCAATAAACATCACATAATGGAGTCAGAGAGACTAGAGTTTTTCTCAAAACTGTAACGTGTAATAACATCTATCCATGCTACGGGCTTGTACTTTCTATTCCCATAAGAATCTTCCTCTCTCTCTCTCTCTCAATTTCCATGCTTAAATATCTGCTAAAATTATTTCTTAATTAAGTACAATTATTCCTCATGAAAACAACAGAAAGAAAGAATGAATGTGAGGAAGAAGTGAAGGAAGGACAGACAGAAGGAAGGACAGAAGCAAAGGCTGAGAGACAGTTCCAGTTAAGTGCATTTTCACTTGCACTGTAGCAGAGTTGTCCTCAACACACAAGTCAGACTGGAATCTGAAAACAAGAAACTCACAACTGCCTGTTCCCCCAGCCTGTGGGTATCTAAGGCTCTTTTAGGCCTTAGTGGGAACAAAGTACTTATATGAAAAAAAACATATACATATGCCCGTGTACAGTAATTAAAAATTACAATAAAATCATTAAAAAGAAAGAAAGAAAAGAAGGAATATAGAAAAGAGGGAAGGAAGAACAGAATGAATTAATGAAGGAATGAAGAACATTCAGGTGCTAGGAGAAAAAGGAGGACTATCTCAACACAATGAAGGCATTCCACAACAAGCCTATAAGCAATATCATGCTAAATGAAAAACAAAACAAAACAAAACAAAACAAAAAGCACTCAAAGCATTTCCATCAGAATCAAGAACAAGATAAGAATATCTACACTCTCCATTCCTGTTCAGTGTAGTGAGTCTTAGCTAGAGCAGTAAGACAAATTTAAGAGAAAAAGGGGAAACAAATGGGAAAAGAAGTAAAAAGTGTCCTTATTTATGGATGGTATGATTATGTAGCAATAAAAGAACTAAAGACTACCAGAAGATTCACATAGATGAGAAACACATTCAACAAAACAACATTAACACACAGGCATCATCATAGGTAGAGCAATATTTTAGTAAATAGTAAAAACAATTATTAAGTATGTGTGTTGCCTTAGGTAGATTTCCAAAAACTGTAATAAAATACCACAATCAAGGAAAGTTCCAGAAGGAAGGGTTTATTTGACCTTATGATTACAGAGAGAAAAGAATCCATCACCATCACAGTAGGGAAGCATGGTCAGACATGATGACATGAACAACAGGAAGAGAATTCTCATCTCAACACCAAAACAGGAAGCAGAGAGGTCACAGTGGCTATAACACATGCTTTGAAAACTCAGAACTCACCTCTACAGAGACACTTCCCTTAGCAAGGCCATACATCCTAAGCCTCATCAGGCTATGTCAAAAACTGGGAACAGGATATTCAAACATATGAGCCTAGGCGGGGATACTCTCATTCCACTCCCTGGCCCATGGATGTTAGTCTCATTCCACTCCCTGGCCCATGGATGTTAGTCTCATTCCACTCCCTGGCCCATGGATGTTAGTCTCATTCTACTCCCTGGCCTATGGATGTTAGTCTCATTCCACTCCCTGGCCTATGGATGTTAGTCTCATTCCACTCCCCCGACTCCAGAGGCTTTTGTACATATCTTAATATAAGCTGCATTTAGTTAAAGTCTGAATGTTCCCATGGTATTTTAGTATCCATACTGTTTAAAAGTTCAAAGTATCTTGAGACTCAAGGAAATCTTTTGTCTTCTCTTGTAAAATCAAAAGGCAATCCCATACTTCCAACATAAAATGACACAGATCATACACTGTAATTCCAAAAGAGAAATCAAAGAATTCAGAGGATATACTGGACACAGCAAAACTGAAACCTAGCAGTGCTAACACCAAATCCTCTAGCACTATGTTTGAGGTCAAAGGGCTTAAATGGGTCAGCTCTTCCAACTTGACAGCCTTCAACATCTCTTTCTTGGGTTTGTTTCACTTCCTGTGTGCAGCTTTTCATGGTGTATAGCCCATGCACAAGGGTCTCCAACATTTTCAGTTATGCCATTCAATTCAGCCTCCATTTCTACATCACACAATGGTCTCTCAGGGACTTCACACAGGGACTTCCTTGCCACACATTCCTGGCCTCAGTAGCTTCCTGAAATCGTGGAGACAAGTTGCAGGACCTCTTTACTCTTCATTATTTATGACTCTAAATCCAGAAAACATGGACAACACTGCCAAGTCAGACTGCTAACTTGGCCACCTTGGCCCTTTGAATGACATTGGCATCAGCTGCTGTTTGTTGTGGTTTTAAGGAGCAGACAACATCTTAGGCTCTCTTTCACAAGCAGGAAACTTAGCTGGGTGGAGTCTTATCCTCAAGATTTCCTTACAGTAAATCCATTACAGATCTGCTTCTTAGTATTCTCATGTACTTCAACACAAGCCTTGCGTGCAACATTAAGTTCAGTAATGCTTTCTTTGTATTCATGCTATGCATTATGTATTTTATATTACCCAAGTTGCTCTTTTTTTCATTGTAGACCTCCATAAGATTACTAATAACTAACTACAGGTCAAATTCAATTGTCAGTCTGTCTTGAAATCTCCTCCAACAAAGTATTATTCTAGTATGTTTCATCTTAGTTTAGGTGAGTTTTTTGGATAAGAGAAGAAAGCAGCCACATTCTTGGACAAAATATCACAAAACTGTCTCTAAGCAAGTCGCTTATATGTTCCCCTCTGAAATGTGGCATGCTGAACCTCTTGACTTATGGCTTATTCTTCTTCAAGTTCCTATTAGGGAAGCTCATAGGGTTGTTTACAGCACTGAGTTGCTTTTATAGTACACTGTTCCAAAGCCTTCCACATTACTCCCCCCAAAAAAAAAATAGCATGTTCTATTACTAACAGCAAGAGCCTTCTTCTTTGATGCCAACTTCTTCTTCTTCTTCTTTTTTTTTTTTTTTTTTTTTTTTTGGTTTTTTGAGACAGGGTTTCTCTGTGTAGCTTTGTGCCTTTCCTGGATCTCGCTCTGTAGACCAGGCTGGCCTCGGACTCACAGGGATCCACCTGCCTCTGCCTCCCGAGTGCTGGGATTAAAGGCGTGCGCCACCACCGCCCGGCCCGCCAACTTCTATATTGGTTGCTTTTCTATGCTTTGTTGTGTTTGCCTATGTGTTATTTATGTATATGTTGTTGGGGCAAAATACTATGACAAAGGGAACTTATGAAAAGGTTTATTTGGGCTTAGGATCCAGAGGGATAAGAGTTCATCTCCATCATGATGAGGAAGTACGGCAGCAAGAAGGCATAGTTACTAGAGCAGAAACCAGAGAGCTCACATATTTTTTTTAAGTTTTATAATTAATTTAATTTTACATATCAGCCACAGATTCCCCTGTCTTCCCTCCTCCCACCCCCTCCTGCCCTCCCCCCAATCCAGCCCCTATTCCCACCTCCTCCAAGGCAAGGACTCCCCTGGGAATTCAGCTCAGCCTGGTAGATTCAGTCAAGGCAGGTCCAGTCCCCTCCTCCCTTCACCTAGGTTGAGCAAAGTGTCCCAGCATAGGGCCTAGGTTCCAAAAAGCCAGCTCAATCACTAAGGACAGATCCCGGTCCTACTGCCTGGGGGCCTCCTAAATAGTTCAAGCTAATAGACTGTCTCACTTATCCAGAGGGCCTGATCCAGTTCCATGGGGGCTCCTCAGCTATTGGTTCATAGTTCATGTGTTTCTACTAGTTTGGCTATTTGTCCCTGTTCTTTTTCCAATCATGATCTCAATCTCTTGCTCATATAATCCCTCCTCTCTCTCACTGATTGGCCTCCTGGAGCTCCACCTGGGGCTTGGCCGTGGATCTCTACATCTGCTTCACTTTGGAAATCAATATGATGCTTTCTTAGAAAATTGGGAATCAGTCTCCCCCAAGACTCAGCTATACCACTCTTGGGTATATATACCCAAGGAATGCTCAATCATACCACAAGGGCACATGCTCAGCTATGTTCATAGCAGCATTGTTTGTAATAGCCAGAACCTGGAAACAACCTAGATGCCCTTCAACTGAAGAGAGCTCACATCTTAAATCCCAAGCAGGAAGCAGAGGGTGCACTAGAAATGGTGAATGTCTTAAAACCTCAAAGCCTAATCTAGTGACACACTTCCTCCAGCAAACCCACAGCTACTAAGTCTTTACAAACAGCACCACTAATGGGGAACCATGTACTCCCTGGGGAGATGTCATGCAAATTACCACATGTGTTGAAGGAGAATGAAAAATTTCAAAAAGTGAACAAACACATACACACAAGCAAACAAACCAACAAAACCAGCCTAATTGTCCATTGTCAAAGCTGAGAGGATGTCAGGGTACAACCCAAAGTTGCCACCATTAACCAGAGCCACAGAAGCATACTCATGCCCTCTGCATGCCAGTGTTGATTTGTGTGGTTGTCACAAATGAAAACCCTTTTTTTTTCCTGCAGTTTACAAAGAAAGCTGAAGTCAGTGAGCCCAGATCTTGACTGTTTCTAGTTTCAAATGAGGTTTTCTATTGTTCATTATTTTGAATGTCTGCCAGACCACTTGGCTTCACATTTAGCAGGACAACACAGATACCTGTGTGTCTTTTCACAGTTTTCAGGTGAAATGATTAGCTATACAAAGAAAAGCAAGATTGATACCTAGTATGCTTGTGGGGGTCTCTACAAACACCAAAGTCAACAGTGTCTATCTACTAGAGAAAGAAGGACATCTAGTTCAATAGAGCTCAGTAGCTAGTCTTGGCTGTTGGTTCAAATTTCAAGAGCCTGACACTGTATAGTTTATTTTAGGCATATTTAAACATAGCAAAATTTGGGGGAAATGTTTCTTTGTAATAATTAGGTCAATCCTGTATTCACAACGAAGATTAAGACATGACTATGTAAAACTCTCCTTGTAAAGTACATGTGACATCTTCCATAAAGATAGGTTCTATAAATTAATAGGAAACAAGCGCTATAGATTGACCAAAACAAATAAGCTTAACAAAAGGGTCTGGGGAGCCAATGTGCTCTGGCCACATAGATAGCACAATGTTCACCACAAGCCACACCCTTCTCAGCCTTCTGGGCAGAAAGCAAGTTATACATTTCTCCCTTTTATGAGACAGTTCCCCGGTGCTTAACATTCCTGGGTTTTCTAGTGTTTATCTGTGAGCATAAGGACCTATATCCCTTCTATATATGCTCATGAAACACACTACACTTTTGTTCATAAAGCAAATAACACTAAAAAACATCAAGGTTTAATTCCTTTGTGCGTTCCTTTTGTTGTGGTGGTCTTGAAAGGACCAAGCAGACACTATAACATAATAAAACTCAGTCTTCTCTGATCAGGCTTCAATTTCAGTTTTCTGAAACAGAGCAAGCAGTTTCTGAGAGGGCCATGAACAAAAGACAATTAGTCATTGATGTCCCTATTAGCAAGGACAGGGAGATAAGATGCACCAAGCCATGTGAGCAAGAGTTGTTGGGACCAGGGATGGATGGAATACAGGGACAAGTGGCCAAACTAATGGAAACACATGAACTGTGAACCAATGGCTGAGGGGCCCCCAACTGGATCAGGCCCTCTGAATGGGTGAGACAGTTGATTGGCTTGATCTGTTTAGGAGGCATCCAGGCAGTTGGACCGGTTCCTGTGCTCAGTACATGAATTGGCTGTTTGAAACCTGGGGCTTAGTAGAGACCCTTGGCTCAGCCTGGGAGGAGGGGACTGGACCTGCCTGGGCTGAGTCTACCAGGTTGATCTCAATCCTCGGGGGAGTCTTTGCCCTGGGGGAGATGGAAATGGGGGGTGGGGGGGGGGGGGGGGGGGGGGGGGGGGAGGAGGGAGAATGGGGGAATCTATGGCTGATATGTAAAGTTGAATTATATTGTAAAATAAAATAAAATAAATTAAAAAAAAAGAAAATGCAAAAAACAAAAAAACAAACAAACAAACAAAAAAAGATGCACCAAGCCTGGGCCACTGATCCAGGCCCCCGAGTCAGTACTGGGACTTGTCCAGGTCTGCCCCCAAATGGATGACTGTAACCCTCAACTAACCTTAGCCAATTAAAAGTTACTAACATGATTGCCACTCACATAAACCAATCCCGAGTCTATTAGTATATAGTCTGTAGACCCAAAGGCCCTCCCCTGCTTTATGCCCTATAAAAACCATGCCCCATTGCTACTCGTTGGTCTCTTCTGCTCTACTGCTGAGTCAGACAGATGGAGAGGCCAAGTTAAGTCTCAACAATAAAAAGAATCTTCGCTTTTGCATTGGATTTGGTCTCTTGGTAGTCTTTGGAACTCTGGGTACAACAGTCTTGGATAAATCATGCATACTGTGTGAGATAACTATCAACTTCCTCAGACAGTTTAGCATTTTCTATTTCCACATATAAAATATGTGTAGTTTTGGAGTTAAAGTGCAGTGTGGTTTTCATTGAAAATTTGCCATATTTTATACTCTACCCTTATTTACCATCCTTGAAAACCTTGATTTTATTTTTCCCATTGCATTTAATAAAACTTAGCAGCAAACAAAAAATATTTATTTGTACATCCCTGTTGATTCTAGTAAAAAGGACATCTTATCATTTCGCCACTAACCGCACATGTGCTCTGCCCCTATGTAGCAGGTGGCTGTAATTAGATTGGAATGTAACTGACTGACAAATTATTTCCTGTTGGTTACATAATATCTCTGCCCTACTCCTACAGCAGAGAAAAAAAATATATACACAGCTTTACCTAGAAGTTTTAGGAAAATATTTGATAGGCAACTATAGTTAGGTTTACGCACATAGAGCTTTAATACTCCAAAATCCTGGAACTGTAAAATCAAAGAGAGCGAAATTATTTCAGTGGAATTTTTTTTCTAAAATCAGACATGAAAATAGAAGGAGCTGACCATTTTCATCTTGAGTGTGGATTACTGAATTGCTCTTTGCTTGAGAAAATTTGCATGTCATTCACACATCAAAAGAGTTATTTGGTTACAGAACTGATGAGCAGTAATTGAAGTCATATTAATGCCATGAGTACCATTCATTTTATTTGAAATAGGAGCAAAATAATGTGTTTCAATAACTCTTCCTATAGTAAGAGAAGGAGGCACAGAAAGTTCTTACTGAAAAATACAGAAACTCAAAGACAGGAAGCAAAACAAACAAACAAACAAACAACAAATACAGAAAATATAAAATCCTTATTGATAGAAACTGTTCTTTAAAGTATAAGTGGATGTGTTTCATGCATACAAGAAAGAATAAGATTAAATTGTAGGTCTATTTCACAGTTAAACATTAGTGAATAGTTTATTATATTTAGAAATATTTAATATAAGAATTTTCTTTGACGGCTTGATTTCTAGAGAGAATTTAGTAACAATTGTTACACTTGGATGATTAACAAACTGCCTACAGCATCCCCTGGTTCAAACATTGTGCTCAGCATCAGAGAGAAAAAAGATGTATTATATATCAAGAATTATCAAAATCATATAAATATCTTCTTGTTTATAGTATAACACAATTTTGTTCCATTTTAAACTACCATCTCACTATATATAATGTATGATAAAATTTTACTCAGTTAACACTTAAATTACAGAAATCCCTACAGTAAAAGATATTTTAGGTAACTGTTTTATAATTTCTCAGTTTCCAAGTTAATACATGTCCTTATTTTTAAATGTTAACTCCCTATTTTCCAGGGCAAAACGACCTGGGAATGCAATATAATTAATGTCAAAAAAAGGCAAAAAAATGAGATAGAATTCCAGAACTCCTCTGAAGAATTCTTAGATTGTTAACTGTAGCATATTATCTATGAACTGGACTTCACACCTAATGAATAATTCTTTTTGAGAGCTCTGTGATTTCATTCTAATTTTGGATTTTACAGTGACAATGCTTGTATTTATTTCCTCTCTATACCTACCAAGGAGCCTTATGCTATAGAAGGGAGTTTCTAACCAATGAAGGCTAAAGTGTAGGTAATCCAGTCAGAAACACAAGGAAAGAAGGAAACAATCAATTGAAAGGAATTTTGGTAAAACCAATGGAGGATGTGTTGACTGGAAGTGAACACATTCCAGGATTGCCAACGCATTTCAGAGCAGCAGCATTAGCATCATGCTATACAAGGTCATTGGTGACGACAAGGATAACTAGAATTTCTCAATGTTTTTAATGTCATACAAACTTTGTGCATGTCCCTGCCAATGCCCCTGCCTAAGGGAGATGAAGCCACACTGGAGACAAAAATCTTCAGTCAGAAGAGACAATTGGACTTACAATAGTCACACTCCCACAGCTTCTGCTCAAAAGTCACTGAAGAGACTTAGAAAGGAAACTTAGAGTATGTCCCAAATACAGAAACATCACTATTATTCTTAGAATAAAATATAAAGGGTAAAACAATCACTTTATTTAGCTCTGGGAAAGCGTATATCCAAATACTTGTATATACAAAAATATACATCTTTGTACATATACATTTACATATATATATAATTTCCAAACTAAGAGATTCTGCCTTAAACCCTTACTGTAAACACAGTAGCAAATATAATTAAAACTACATTGGCATGACTGTACACCTATTGTTTATTATTGTGTTTATAAATTCTACAACTTAAAATACACTAAAAATTAAGAAATTATGTAAAACAGTACAACAATTGATATCTTCTACAAATAGAATTACATTAGCACTTCAACTATTTACTAGACATGTTTCATGTATTTTAATGTGTCTTGTCATATGCTATTTTACTAAAAGTATAAAACTTTTAAGTTTTAAGTTTTACTAAAACAACAATAAGACATTTGAAATAAAATTTGAATACTTCTGCAAATGAATGTTGAGGCAACTCATTCAAAAAAATATGATTGCTCACAACTCCTTGTGGAGAGGGAGATCTATTTTAAATGTACAGCATAGACCTTCAGAAATTATTACTGATGCATCGGTTTGCTGCATGACACATGTTCTTTATATTTATTCCTATGAAAAAATCAAATCATTCTTGGATCATGGATCTCAATTCCATTTGATCTAATAATGATATACCCTAAGGACTTTCTTTACTCGTCTGGTCTACTCTTTATATAGGTGTGTCTTTCCTTAGTTTGGGGAAGTTTTCTTCTAGAATCATTTTGTTTTCTTCTATGATCACTAAACCTCTGGTCAATGCTATTGGCCAGGGATTCTTCTCTTTCATCTATACCTGTAATTTGAAGAGTTGGTCTTTCGTTGTATCTTATAATTCCTTATGTTAATTACATGTTTTTGTAATGTGTAACATTTTTGCTTGTATGATCCAAACCCTTTATTTTCAAGTCCTGGTGTTCTCTCTTCTACTTGATCTATGCTATCCACAAGGCTCCCCTGCCCCATGTATTCTAATTGCAGTTTTTAGTTCTTCAATGACATCTTTATTTCAGCTTGAATTTTCTTGAATATAACTGTCATCACTTCATTCATTTCTCAAATTTGCATAGACTTTGTCATTTCTTTTAGTTGTATTTTTCTGTTTTCTTGCAAATCATTCAGGATTTCATTACTATCATCTTTAATTATATTGAGTTGTTTGTTCATTTCTGCTTTAAACTTGAGATCTTCAATGCAATTTTATTTTCATAGTTTTTATTTTTTTACTTAGAAAGAATATTGTTCATACAATATATTTCGATTATATCCTTTCCCCTCTCACTACTTATTTGATGGAAATTAGAAATATTCTGTTAAATTTTGTATTATGGAATTCAGGTAATTCTCATTGGAATACATTTTTTATAAGACTGATGCTCCAAGACCTTTATCATGAAGGGGTGTTGGATTTTGTCAAATGCCTTTTCTGCATCTAGTGAGATGATCATGTGGTTTTTTTCTTTCAGTTTGTTTATATGGTGTATTACATTGACGGACTTTCGTATGTTGAACCACCCTTGCATCCCTGGGATGAAGCCTACTTGATCATGGTGGATAATTGTTTTGATGTGTTCTTGGAGTCTGTTTGCCAGTAATTTATTGAGTATTTTTGCATCAATGTTCATGAGGGAGATCGGTCTGTAGTTCTCTTTCTTTGTTGTATCCTTGTTTGGTTTAGGAATCAGGGTAATTGTAGCCTCATAGAAGGAGTTTGGTAATGTTCCTTCTGTTTCTACTGTGTGGAACAATTTAGAGAGTATTGGTATTAAGTCTTCTTTGAAGATCTGGTAGAATTCTGCGCTGAAACCATCTGGCCCTGGGCTTTTTTTTGGTTGGGAGACTTTTAATGACTGTTTCTATTTCCTTAGGAGTTATTGGACTATTTAAATAGTTTATCTGGTCTTGATTTAACTTAGGTATGTGGTACCTATCCAGAAAATTATCCATTTCTTTTAGATTTTCCAGTTTTGTGGAATAGAGGTTTTTGAAGTATGACCTGATGATTCTCTGGATTTCCTCAATGTCTGTTGTTATGTCCCCCTTTTCGTTTCTGATTTTGTTAATCTGGATGCTCTCTCTCTGTCTTTTGGTTAGTTTGGATAAGGGCTTGTCTATCTTGTTGATTCTCTCAAAGAACCAACTCTTTGTTTCATTGATTTTTTGTATTGTTCTCTTTGTTTCTATTTTGTTGATTTCAGCTCTCACTTTGATGATTTCCTGGCGTCTATTCTTCTTGGAAGACTTTGCTTCTTCTTGTTCTTGAGCTTTCAGGTGTACCACTCTTGGGCATATACCCAAGGAATGCTCAATCATACCACAAGGGCACTTGCTCAGCTATGTTCATATCAGCATTATTTGTAATAGCCAGAACCTGGAAACAACCTAAATGCCCTTCAACCGAAGAATGGATAAACAAACTCTGGTACATATATACAATGGAATACTACTCAGCAGAGAAAAACAATGACATCATGAGGTTTGCAGGCAAATGGATGGATCTAGAAAAAATCCTCCTGAGTGAGGTAACCCAGACTCAGAAAGACAAACATGGTATGTACCCACTCATAGGAGAATACTAGTTGTGGAACAAGGATGACTGGACAGCTACTCACAACACCAGGGAGGCTACCTGGATAATAGGACCCCAAGAAAGACACGGGGATCACCCAATGACAGAGAAATGGATGAGATCTACATGAACAATCTGGACGTAATGAGGGGCGAGGGGCGAGAGAAAGAGAACTTGGGGAAGCAGGAGATCCCAACTGGATCAAGAACAGAGAGGGAACATAAGGAATGTTCATGATAAATGAAGACCACATGAGAATAGGAAGAAGCAAAGTGCTGGAGAGGCCCACAGAAATCCACAAAGATGCCCCCACAATAAACTGCTGGCAATAGTCGAGAAATAGCCCGATTTGACCTACCCTGGTGATAAGATGGCCAAACACCCTAATTGTCGTGCTAGAAACCCCATCCAGTAACAGAGGGAACTAGATGCAGATATCCACGGTCAGGCCCTGGGTGGAGCTCCGGGAGTCCAATAGGCAAGAAGGAGGAGGGTTTATGTGATCAAGAGTTGTTGGGACCAGGGATGGATGGAATACAGGGACAAATGGCCCAACGAATAGAAACACATGAACTGTGAACCAATGGCTGAGGGGCCCCCAACTGGATCAGGCCCTTTGAATGGGTGAGACAGTTGATTGGCTTGATCTGTTTAAGAGGCATACAGGCATTTGGACCGGGCCCTGTGCTCAGTACATGAATTGACTGTTTGAAACCTGGGTCTTAGTAGAGACCCTAGGCTCAGCCTGGGAGGAGGGGACTAGACCTGCCTGGGCTGAGTCCACCAGGTCGATCTCAATCCTCGGGGGAGTCTTTGCCCTTGAGGAGATGGAAATGGGGGGCGGGCCGGGGGGAGGGGGGCGGGACGGGAGGAGGGAGAAAGGGGGAATTTATGGCTGATATGTAAAGTTGAATTATATTGTAAAATAAAATAAAATAAATTCAAAAAAAAATAAGACTGATGGATTTTGGGTGGGGTATTCTGTCTTGTCCCTTAAAATTGTTTGAGGTTTTAGACAGTGACCTGGGCTTGTTGGTGTGTCTGACTTAAGATTCTGTGTCATCTCTGTTGAGTGGAAGTTTGTTATTGTTTTTGCTAAAGCCTGGCTGATTTCTAATGAGATAAGAGGAGTTGGAAGGTCAAGCCTTCATATACTCATTGTTGATTTTGGATTGGAAGAATGGGGGTGATGTCAATTGAGTGATAAACAACAAAACAGGTGAATGGACAAATTGTTGGATCTGCTGCTGCTGCTGTACATGCTGTGTTACTTGAGATATGCCTAGGAACTTGAGGATTGTTTGAGTGGGCTGGACACTCACCAGGCTAGGCCAGCAAATAGGCTGTGCAACTGGTTTGTTGCAGGCAGACTAGTGTCTAGAAGACTAAGGACACTGTAGTACCAGCCCACAGGATGTGCTTCTGTGCTGGGTCTGGAGATTAGATATGAGATAAAGACTTACCACAGTGAGTTGTTTTAAGGATGTTTAACCAGAGCACATCCTGGCATTTGGAACAATGTAGGCAGGCTAGTTCCGGGGATTTGGGAGGGTAAAGGCAATGCTAGGTTCAAGAGAAATTACCAGACTAGAATGAAGCACAGGGTGTATGACATGGGCTAGTAGTAAGCTGAAGCTTAGATATGATATGGGTAGGCTAGGGTC
>CABHPP010108842.1:0-16856 GCA_902168425.1 Peromyscus attwateri
CTGTCTCCATCTTTTCACACTTGCTTGATACTTTAAAATACTAAAAAATTCTACGGCTGTTTTAGTACGGACAATAAATTGGAAATTTATATAAAAAGTCTTCAGTTATGCTTAAATCAATTTATAGCTGTAATTCCACTTACTTTTTCAGATGCAGGAGCAAAAATGAATTTTTTGTTTTTTTCAAAGAAAGACTAGAGATGGGGAGCGTTGGTGGTAGGGGCTGAGCTGAAGGTGAAGAGTATTGCTGCTCTTGCAAAGGACTCCGTTTCAGTCCTCAGCACCCACATGGCAGCGTACAAGCATCTGTCTTCCCAGTTCCAGGTGGTCTTCCACCCTCTCCTGGCCTCAGAGACATCAATCATGCATGTGGTGCACAAATATATATTCAGGCAAAATGCTCATATGATTAAAAAATAAGTAAGCCTTTATAAAATTAGTTTTAAAAATCAGAATGCAGATAGATTTCAAAATGATGGCGACTACCATGTGTTCACAGACCTTTGTTTCCTATGTGTTCCTGCCTAATTTCTTTTATTGATTAATTCATTTTTTTCATTTATTTTACATACTGACCACAGTTTCCCCTCCCTCCTCTCCTCCTGTTACCTTCCCGCCTCCCATTTATGTCCTTCCCATCCACTCCTCCTCCATCATCTCCATGCAGAAAGGCTTGCCTAATTTCTTTGTTCCACTGATGTAGACCATGGCCATGGGATTTGCCTTGACCTCTAAACTACAATCAAGAAAGATAAATTAAGGCTAATTTCTAGGAAATGTTTTACAAAATCCTTTGAGTGCCCTCTTTCTGCATGTTCCAAGGACTCAGTTACCATCCAGTGTCACAGTCTTAGGTTATTAGCCACTCTTAGCTCATCTGCAGCCCAGTACCTCAGCCAGTATCAGATAAGCAAGGTCACTGTAACATGGTTTCGTATTTTGCAGCATATGATATTAAAAGCTGACTAAAAGTATATAATTTCTCTTGGGCTGGAGAGGTGGCTCAGAGGTTAAGAGCACGGGCTGTTCTTCCAGAGGTCCTGAGTTCAATTCCCAGCAACACTGGAGGGACAGAACAAGTGAGTTTACTGGCCAAGTAGCTTAGAAAAATCTGTGATTTTTGAGTTTATTGGGAGACCCTGTCTCAAAGAAGAAACTAAGGAGAAATAATGGGAGAACCTTTTGTCTCCACATTCAAGGATACATATGCACATGCGTACACATATGTCTCTGCACACAGTACACATGCATACACATACTTATTTTTCTAAAAGACCCAAAGTGGTTTTGCAAAGTTCAGGGTAGTAGACTGACATAATCTGAGGGTGAATCAAGATGGCTGTCTGTGTGTTTATTATTTTAAAAAATAAATCTTTTTTTTTTGTTTGTTTTCTGAGACAAGGTGTCTCTTGTGTTGTTTTGGTGCCTGTCCTGGAACTCTCTCTGTAGACCAGGCTGACCTCAAACTCACAGAGATTTGCCTGGCTCTGCCTTCCGAGTGCTGGGATTAAAGGCTTGTGCCACTACCACCCAGCAAATAATAATAATAATAATAATAATAATAATACACTTTTTATACTTTATGTAGGATTAAATGGGAAAAGGAGGCATGTGAACTGGGGTGTGGCTTGAGATTAGGAGTTGAGGAAGCTAGCATTGACCTTGACAAGTTAATAGGCTCCAGTTATATGTTAATGGAAGGGCCACAGGTTCCTCTTGCCAGAGATAAGAATGTTGACCTTTTTAGCAAGCAGGAACTTTCTTCAAGCCCCTGAGGGAATGGGGACTTTTGTCTAACCACCTGACCTTAGGAAAAGGTCTTTTTTGGGGGGGGATCAGACACTCCATTACAAAATACTGTAGTTCTTGTATGGCTTAGTTTATCCAAATAACTAAAGCAAAGACGAAGCTAGACAAATACTACAATGAACCTGAGTTTATAAATCTTAAAGAGTTTATAAATCTTGATTATCAAATATACCTTATTTATCAAGCATATGTTAGTTATCTAAATTTTCTAGCAGCTTGGTGTTAACTTGTACGGGAGTAGGCAGAGTTATCACTATATGGTTCCATGGTGGCAGAGATTTTTTTCCAAAGTATTATTTTGTTTAAAGATAATGTATACATTTTCATCCTTCAAAACCCACACAAAATTTCCCAAAGGGAAAGGCACAAGGAAACCCCATAATACATAGTGAAAATCATTAAAAATGAAAGTAAAAGGGTGCTGGAGAATTGTGATCCACAAATTCTTGGCTTTGTCAAGCAGCAATGGTTGCCACACAGTCCACATCAATACGTATGAAATAGATTACTCTGGAAGCTGATTAAAGATGACGTTTAAGGGTGAAAATCAAACTCAGACTTACTACTTGGGAGATATCTCATAGCTCAGATGAAACGGACTGGAAGTTTAAATGAAAATGCAAATTAGACCTGCAAGAAAAGACTGAGATATTTTCAATTAAACAAAAAAAGAGAGACATCATAGGTTCTGTGTCAATCATCCTGTCTTCCTTTGCTTTCCAACCTCACAACTTAGAGTTCTGCCATGATGTAATATTTCTGAACACTCCATCCTTCAACTCCCCTTCTCATCTTTAGAATGTGACATGGTATGTTTTTGATATTGTAGTTCTATGGATTTAACCAAGAAGGACCTACCTGTCCTTGTCCCTATCATGGTAACATGATAACTCACTAACTGAGAGCTAACAATTTCCACCAGGTGAACTAGAGTTTTCAGCATCATGTTTATAGAAACTGGCATAGAACAAAGCTGTTCTCAGACGTTGGTTAGACATACTGCTTCAGAGAACCTGGTGAGGGAAGGAAGAGGGGTTTTGAATTATTTGAAGGTCAGGCAGCTTCCTAGCTGCAGATGCACAAGCGATCTGACCTATTCATCTTTCCACTCCAAATATCCTAATAAATGCCCTTCTGGTGTCCAAAATTGATCATTATCCAAGGCTTAGCTCTCATGCTGTCTCTAGATCAATGAGCTCCATTGTGAAATACTACCTGCTTCATAAGAATACACCTGTTTCCAGTTCGTGATGTTTCCAGTAAGTAGTCTCTTTCTCTCTCTTTCTCCCTCTCTCTCTCTGTCCCTCTCTCCTTCTCTCTCAAATACAACCATATAAGCTATTGAGTAAATATATTATCCACTTTTAAGACAGTTAATTAAATGTATCAAAATGTATTTGAAATAAAATGACAGATTGATAAATGACAACAAGATAATGGCAAGGCTGGCTCTCCTCCTCCTCCTGTTTTTTGGAATTTATTGGGGATAATTTCCTTAGTCTTTTCTTTCAGAGGAAAAGTACGGAAGAGAATAGTAGAGAAAGTTTCAATAATGGCATCATCAACCAGAGTTTGCCAAAGGAAATCTCTGAAGCCCCCCATCCCATTGACTTTGTCACTAACAAGCGCTTCACCAGAAACCACAACCTTCACTCAATGCAAAGAGAAATGCCTGGGAAGCTCAGTGATACTGAACGCTTGCACATGAGTGATGTCATGTCACTCTGTTTCCTGATCCCCTTCATGAGAACTTTCTCCATAAGCTCCTGACCAGGATTTTAGTTGTCAGAAAGTGGTTTCCATACCTGGAAAGTGATTTCACATCTCGCTGTTCAGCCTTCACAAACTACTTCCCTGCCCAGCACCTTTGGTTATGGATGTTACTCACAAGGAAATGCTTTATTTTAATGTTTAATAAGTTTACAGCTCTTCAGATTGATTTGTGCTGTGCAAATGTGGGCAATCATTACGCTTTAATGCCACAGGCATCTGAGAAGAAAGGTCTCCATTGACATGAAGATGAAATAGCAGAGACGCTGAAGAGAAAATGTCCTCTCTTCTCTTTAAAGACAATTAATAGTTACAATTAAAAATCACCTGTGCGTTCAGAGACTCAGACCTGGCTGAAGTCTGCAATACTGTCCACAGCCATTTGTGCTTTCAATGCCCTGTGACGTCACCACAGGGCATTGGCTCCTCTGTACTCACGGAAAGCAAGCAGTAATTAGAAGTGAGTGACAAGGTGCTTTTCATCTTTGAGGAAGAAAGATTTCTGTGTCAAAATAGCTCACTCCAGGAGTAATTTTCTCTGTGTACCTTTCTGGTCCTGAATGCATTTTGCATAATAATGGAAAGGGGAAACTTGCTTCTGAATGTTGCTTAGTGACAAATATCAGATTCTCTGAATGTTGCTTAGTGACAAATGCCAGACTCCTCGGCGTGGCCGATAAGAAGTGTCTGCATGCTGTCATATTGTAATATTGATAGATGAGGCCCATCCTAGATGTGGGATATTTATATACTGGAGAGATCATTTGTTTGTGATACAATGAAATCAAAGATATTAAAATGTTTTATGGTATAGAGTTCTAAAGTTTTAAAATTACCTGACAAGATTGAATCGCACAATGCCGGAATGCTTTTTAAGGATTTAATCACCTGAAATCTAAGCACAGTGAACAGAGAACTAGCCAGTGCAGTGCAGTTGCTAGGCAGAAGAGCTGGCTTGTCGCTCAGCCCATGGGCTGCTGTCCTCTCAAACCAGTTTTACTGTTTGTCATCATGCTAGGTGGACAACAAACCAGGACATTTAAAAACAACTCTTCATGAACTTTAAATGGTTTGAACTTTTGGAAAAATGAAACATGCAAAAAAATTTTAATAATTAATGTGAGTTTAGCCCTGAATATGGAATAAAAATGGCTGAGAAAATAATTTTTTTCCTTAAATTATTTCTTTCTAGTATTGAGAGAATATTGTATAGGGTATAAATTACCATACAGCTATAACTGCAGGTGAGAAGAAAGAGTTATTACCTGGAGTTCTGAGTCACAATTTTGTTTGTGTAAAAGATTTGTCCAGTTAATATGAGAAGTATAAGATCAGGGATTCTTATAAATCAGTAAGTAACATTCTCCACGGTTCTACAGGAGACAGGTTTTTCCTCTGTCAACACAGAAAGCAAGCTTAGAGTAGAGGAATGTATGGGCAATTTGAATGACTTGATGCTAATTCCCCACTATGCATCTTCCAAGCTGAGCGTTTCAAGGAAAAGAGAAACTACTGAGTGGTGGGTGCTGGATCAGTTTTCTTTAAAGCTGTGGCTCCTGTCCTACAAGTTGACAGTGCATGGCCTCACACCCGTGCATGTCTCAATAGCACAAATCGAACTCTGTGAGAGAGCGAGAGAGTTGGAAAGTGGTAGCAGGGTGAAGGGTGGACCTGGGAGGAGTTAGGGAAGGAATCTGGGATGGATGTGAGCAAGAAACACTGTGTGCTCACAGGTTCTTGGCCAAGGTGGCGGTATTGAGACGCTGTACCCACTTCCCCTTCTACACGTTGCGATGTTGTTTGGCTTGAGCATAGGTCGGTCTTGTCCATGCTGTCACTGTACATAGATTCATATGTCCATCACCCCTTTATATCTGCCAAACAGTTTCCTTGATATTGTTGACCACCTCAGGCTCCAGAGCATTGTGTGTGCATGTGTGTGTGTGTGTGTGTGTGTGTGTGTGTGTGTGCACATGTGATTTTTTTTTTTTTGAGAGAACATGAAGTTAGGTGGGTTTAGAGCAGGGAGAATCTGGTAAAAGTTGGGGAGAGGAAACAGGATGGTCAAAATATGGTGCATTAAATTCTCAAAGAATAGATAAAACATAAAGATTACATTGCAAGCATTTATAAAATTCTCAAAGAATGAATAAGAATGTTTTGCTGTAAAAGAAAATGCAAAGATTCTGAAATGTCTCCTGTAATAGCACTGATGTGAGAGCTGAACTTGACGAGAAACTCTCTGGGTCCCTGGCTCCCTATCCTGCCTCCCTGTGTCACTGCGGACAGGAAGTTGAACAGACCTTGTGAGGTTCTCTTTCACAGCAGTTCTTCAAGGGATTTTGATGAGACGAAAATACTCGACAAAACTGGAGATGACAATGGTGTTGTGCAAATCAGATGGACAGAAATTAATTAAGTTTGCTGTCCTCCCATTTCACTGTTCCCAAAGTCCCTTGTATCAATCAAGTCAGAGTCCTTGCTACAACTTCATTTTTCTTGGGTCATTCTAGCATACCCTGGAGGATATGCCTGGGGACACTCAGCCTAAAGAAGAATAAACACCTATCACTGTATTAGTTCTAAATGCTCAGAGTTATTTTAACTTTCAAATGATTGAGAACATAAGCTTTATCTTCAATTCCCCTAACAATCAAACTTAATAGATGCTCATGCTGTTGTTTGATTTATTTTATTAAATTAGTTAATAATTAATCTACACTTACACTATGCCAGACATAGTCTTTGTGGAAGACTTTACATGTATAATTCTCAAAAGTGCTGATTTTTGTTGTTCTCAGTTAAACGAGTACTTCTGACACAAAATAACTTGCTTCTACCACCCTGGGTAGTAAATTCCTTCTGTGTGATATGAGTGCTCAAAGCAAACATTGTATCAGACAAAACCCAAAGAGGCAAAACAAAAAACAAAAAAACAAAACAAAACCAAAAAACCCCTAAAACAAAACAAACAAACAAACAAACAAAAAACAAAACAAAACCCATCAACTATTAAGGCAGTTTTAGGGAGGATCAGAAATTGAACTCACGGTTCTACCGAGCTTGGGAGGGTGTTCAGCAACGGTGTGGGCTACCATGAAAACACTGACCTGCCTTATGGAAGAATTGCCTCTCAGGGGCATAGTTTTCAACTGGCATAGGAGTTTTCATCTGAGATTGCACCAGCTCATTCAGGTACCCATGGGAGTTAGGCTCCAAATAGAGATGCCACCTTCTTTGATGGAGGCATTCCAGAGAGTGCAAGTCTGGAATAAAGACAAACATCAGCTCCTAAAATGGAGAAAAGACAGAGGAGATTTAGAAACACTTCAGAAGAACAGACAATTTATACTGAAAATATTCTGAAGTTTTCTTTAAGGAAAAGCGAAAGCCCAGGACTGATGTAGGAAGGAGCCTGTCTAGTGCTCAATCAAGCCAAGGTAACACGACAACTGCCGTGGTCTACCTCATAGCAGGGCAGAATTCTGAGATCCACTTTGTGCTGACTGAATTACACTGGTTTCCTGATCATCACTGGGAATATTCTGCTTATTCACATGGAATATTTCATGCTTCCATGTTCTTTCAAAATGCTGTAATTTAAATTCCTCTCAACTAATATTATTATTTGTCAGATAAGTATGGATATAAATGTCCTACAAACATTTCAGTAAATGCTTCAATAAATTATGTCGAAATTGTTAAGAAAATTGGAGTTTGTCTATGAAAACTTATGCAGAAAATAGTACAAATGAAGTGAAAATTCAGGTTTTTCAGAATCCCAGAGCCCAAAGTTTTTTTCCTATCATACAAAATATATGAGTTCATCTATTCACAGGATTTTTACTGAGTATCTATTATCTGCCAGGTTAGATATTTCTTGAATATCTCTATCTGCCAGGGACAATTTTAAGAGGTAGAGTGGCATCTATGATATAGAGAATCAATTCCTCCCAGAGGAGGGAGAGGGTGGGCCCCAATTCCTTTCTTTTCCTTTTCTCACATCCTGACTGCTCTGGTATACCACAAACTCTCTTCAGTGTTTGCTTCCTGTCTACAAGCCTAAAAGAGACAGCGAGAACCCCCATACACTGTAACCCCCAAACCATGGCCCCAAGCAACACTTTTCTTTTTATAACGTTATTTTCTCAGGTATTTGATACAATGGTAGAAAACTGAGTCATGCATGCTATTGGGTCAAAGTTGAATTAAGAACACAAATGTGTGTGCGTGCGTGTGTGTGTGTGTGTGTGTGTGTGTGTGTGTGTGTGTGTGTGAAAGCTAATACTTGACTGTTTCTACATTAATTTTAAAAACAGAATACCGAAAATGTTTAGTGGAAGACAGGAGGGAACTGACCTGAAGGTAATCTGTTATGTGTATAAACTCGGCTCTTCCTTCTCAAGCTAGTGTCCCACAGGGTTAGATTTTCTTAGCACTAAAATAATAGAAAATGTAACTTTTTCTTTATCTCAGACATCTGAAAGGCTGTCACTTGCTTAAGCAAATGCATCAAGACCTTTGTAAATTGCCTCAGTTTCTCCTTCCTCTAACAGTCAAATCCCAGCTGCATCCTAGGTGAAGCCATACCTGACAGCTCCCTGGTGTTATCTGTCCACAATGCATTTTGCATTCCCCCTTTCATAGCACATCTCACAAACATAGCTGATTATTTTTAATACCACTTTAAAAATTTTATTTCCTCATAGATTTTTAATTCTGAAGAGGAGCATGATTTCGTTGAACTAAAATATTCCACTATGTCGTACTCCTAAAGATTCCATAACAGCTACTCAAGAATATCAAGCTGTAGACCAAGCTTTTAGCATAAAAGTCTTTTCTGGGCATTAGATTCCAGCTAAACATGTGGTCTTGTAACTGGAACCCAGGGCCAGGAATGTGGTTTGAGTGCACCAACATGTCAGGGCCAGCCACCTGTCCCAAAGAAAGGAAACAGCAGTAGTGACAAAAAGTCAGGAAAGGAATCTTTAGAAAAGGTATTGTGAGAAAATGGATATTAAGCATTCAAGCTCCTCTGAGATGCTGACATGAGTTTTACATTTAAATCAAAGCTGAGGAAAGCCCACGGATGGGGGCATGCATTGTGCATAGAAAGCTTGCTTTGTCCAGAAATCCTCCGTGCTGTGATGTGCCATGACTTGACACCACAGAGCTGAAGCCCTACCTCCTTGAGGCACCCAGGATGGGTCCCTGGCACAGTAAGAACTACCCTAATTTGCATATGGCCCTCCATTGCAGGGGCAGAGATTGCTTAACTGCAAATGCCTTGCACAAGAGTGCATGCTCACCTCCTGTAACTGAGCACAATCAGACCTGCCCTCATTTTCAAGGTAGGAATCAGATGCCAGGCAACTGCAAACATGTACCTATGTATTAAACCCTGACATTTAAAGATTTGAATAGTAGAAAAAAATTTAGACATGTCCTTCATGAATCCATGGCTCACCTGTGAACTTGGCACATGGTGAAAAATATCAAGGATTTTTCTGTGTGTGTGTGTGTGTGTGTGTGTGTGTGTGTGTGTGTGTTTGTATGCAGGTGAGGCTTGAGGAGAACATTTGCTTAATCATTCCTCACATTAGTTTTTGAGATATGGTCTATCACTGAACCTGGAGCTCTTTGCCCAGGCTGATGAGTGAGACTTAAGATTCCTCCTGTCTCTAGGTCCCCCGTCTTGGGATTACAGGTGCACAGTGCTATACCTAACATCTATGGAGCTTCTGGGAATCTGAACTCATGGCTTCATGCTTGTGTAGAAATAGTGAATTGTTTACTGTCTAAACCATCTCCCCAGCCCTGAAGAAATACTTGTTGAATGGAAAGACTAGTTGCTGGGAGATATAGCTCTCTCCCTGGCTATCAAATTTCAAAAGGTAGGAAAAGCCTTGCTTGTAGGCATTTGCCACCTCATACTAGAGAAGTGCACACAGAAAGCATAAGCGTCTGTTGGGAGGAACTATGAGGAGCTGAATTTAAAATCTCTAGGAAGTTCTTTCCTAAACCAGACATCCAGTTTTCAGAGGTAAATTTTCCCTTGTTGAGTCAAAACCCTGACTATTCCACAATTTCTTCTTTAGGCTCTTATTAGATTTCTCTACCACAAAAAATTAATCTTGGATCTTATAGCATCTGAAAATAAAACAGTGAAAAGACAAATAACAGCAAAGAAAGCCAACAGAAGGTGAACATGGAGTCCAGGTCATCGTTAGACTACAGAGCAGAAACTATAAAGATTTGACCACAAACCTGGGTGGGCTGCGAGAACAAAAGATGAGGGGAGACGAGAATCAGAGGCAGGGGCTCTGTGCACACCCTGAACGCTGGCAGCCACATTTCTCGACCCACTCTCTATTACTACCTTCCTGAAATTCATTCAAAATTGGCAAACATTCACCACAATTCTTAATTACACAAAGAAGGAATAAAGATGGAAGCCAATCATATAAATTTATAAATTTAATTTCATTCATACCTCTCCATTTTGCTAACAATTAAGTATCAGTTTATATACTGAATGAACTATGCTTTAAAAAAAAATCATGTTTGCTCTTTAAAATTCCTCTGAAATGGAAAAGTCTAGATCAAATAGCATTTCTGCTATTTCCTAAATTTAGTTAAAATAGATTTACTGTTTTCAGAGTAATTCTCTAGGAATCAGGGTTTGGAGATGTCGCTTAATGACAGACCATTTGCCTAGCATGCTCAAAGACCTTGGATTTAAACTCCACCACCAACAAAAATAAATAAATTTTAAAAAAAAATCAAAGGGAAGAATGTTCTCTAGAAATGAGATCAGAAAGTCCTTTATATTCACTCAAAATAACTCAGTAGAATTTGACACACTCTAATTTTATCCCATTAGTGATCAATAGTCAGAGATCCAGTTTGAGAGTTGGAAAATGCGTGCTATTTTCAGCACAGCTATTTATAATTTCACATCTATTTTCCCTTGTAGATGATATTAAAATGTTTTAAAAATTCAGTTTAACTATTTTTAGAGTCCAGGGATTTGAGTTGGGGACAGAGCCTAGTGGTGAAACACTTGCCTAGTTGACTTTTTCTTCCAATAGCATGTGAGTCTAGGTGTAAGTTTGTGCACGTGGGTACATGTGCCTACGGGGTCAGAACTGGCAGGCCTTCTGGCGCTGGAGTTACTAGCTGTTGTGAGCTGACTGACAGAGGTGCTGGGAACTGAACTCTGCTTCTCTGTGAGACAAGTACACACTCTGAACTGCTAAGCTGTCTCTCCAGGCCAATTTGCCTGCTGTGGATAAGGCTCTGGGTTTTACCCTCTGCAGAACCAACGAACACAAAGCCGTTGACATTAGGTACATTGGGATTTCGACTCTAGTAGCGATTGCTTTTAAAGCTCTACTTAACTACATATATGCAAATAATTTGTAATGGTAGTGTGGCTGTCACAATAGTTCTCATGCTGGTGTGTCTTAGAGCTGACTTCCCATTTTCTCATTTTTCTGGCTACCCAGTGGAAACAAGATTCTTCACCACCCAAGCAGCATGTACCCTGTGCAGCACAGCCTTAACACTAAACTTCCAAATGAAATTTCCTCTGTGTGTTCTCTTACAAACAAGCAAGCAGGACCCCTGCTCCTATCACAGGTCTGAATGAGAGGCAGTGGGTTTCCGGACACTTTGAAGAGAACTTGAGCCTATTATTAGCATTGTAATTATAAGATAATATTTTTTTAATGTCAAGTCTAAGAGGACCAGTTGTCACTGCCCACTTGACTTGAGCTTTCAAGATTTCCAAATTTCCTTCCCTGAATTATATTCAGAGTTTGTGGAAGTGTTTTTCTTCTAATAGCGGGCCCCATTGACCTAAAAATATATTTCTTTTCCCACTCTGGGTAATGTTTCCAGGTGGACTTTCTAGTGAACAAATTCACAGTGATTGATCATTTGATTGATCGATTGATTTCCATCACCTATATGCCTACTTACTTGGTGTGTATGTATGAATGAACGTATGATATGTGTTTGTATGCCTTCGTGATCCATGGTGCATGTGTGGGGGCCAGAGAATAACTGGAGAGTTGATTCTCCACCTCCTTTCCCCTCTGTATGAGTTCTGGGACTTAAGCTCAAGTCATCAGGCCTTTGTGAGAGCCGCTTTACTGTGATAGCATCTCGCTGCCTCTTAATTTCTATTTTTCTAATGCTACTTCACAGTAGTGGCATTGCTAACTTACAAGTTTTGTCTAAGTACTCCTATTTAGGCTCACTTTCACTATTTATGATGAGAAATAACTCATTAATGGTTACAGCTGTCCAATTCTGCCCTGGTGTATCTCCAGTTGGGATCCCTAAATGTATTCAAGTACTCCATTCAGCTTCTTTATGTTGACTAGGCACACATGTAAGAATACGAGTACTGAAGATGGAGCGATACTGGACAGTGTTAGAACTTAATATCCCAGTCAGAATGATTCCAAAAATGTAACTGAAAATTTGTCATATGGAAAAAATTTCCTTTTGGAGACAAAGTCCTATTCTGTAGCTCTGGCTAGTCTAGTGCCTGAACTTGAACTTCAAGTAACCATCTTGCTTGCACCTCTTGGAGGATGCTGGGATTACAAGAGTTTACAACCCTCAGCATTTGACTTTCAATATGTATCACATCTCCCTGTGAGGGGACTCTGGCCTGGCTTCCTCATGTTTAGTAGCACCTATTGGGGAATTTATTAAGGCAACTCCACATAGTTAAAAAGGAGGTTTATTTTGGGGGGTAAGTTATGGTTACAGGATCCGGGAGAGATGAGGTGCAGTCCAGCTGGGTTCTCTGGAGACTCCGCTTGGTCTACCATCCAGCATCCAGGATCACCAGGAACCAAGAGAGCCAGCACATCAAGTCTTAAGGGCTCCCATCTTGGCCCCACCTCAGGGACAGGTCATAGGTAGACGTGACAGTTACCTGAAGCCTCACAGGGGCTAGTACTTTCAAGTCAAAGCTGGAACAGCTACCCACTACAAGCAGCCTAGAATAAATAAAAAAAATATTCATTGTAGTATTGGGCTGTAATAGACAACTTATAAGCAAGTGACGGGATGTCTATGCATAAAATCCTAGGGCTGCATGAAAAAAGAGAAAAATCTATAAAAATCACTAAATAATTTATACTATCACATTTAGATTAAGAGAACATGTGCAAAGAGTGTGCAGTAGACAGAGTACATTGGGTAGGTGCTTCTCCATAGGACTATGGCAATGTGGTCAGGAAAGTAAATAGGTTACAAGACAAGGCTACTTCAGAGCTCTATGAGTGATCCATCTAGTTTAACATGAGTTGTCAAAGATTTTCTTAATATAGTCCTTGTCATATGTTATCCAATAAAATAAGGTTACCTCTACTTCCATTGCTTATGTAATTTTGATGTTCTTCACTGCTATGATTCTCGGCAAGCAGTCCAGGAATTCTTCTGTACTTTGACTAACTGCATTTGCTAAACATTCTTGATCCTATATCACCCATTACAAGGACAGGTAATCTTCGTTATTTTTCTCTCCTATGTCACAGCACCAGTCTCAAAAGCAATGTTTGATATTTACTAATTTCTAAAATGTTCATTGTTTGAATCAATATATTATACATTATGACTAAAACGAGTTTCTTGTTATTTTGTAAGCATTGTTTTAATATGTTATCTATGATTGAAAATTTAAAAAGAATCTCTGGTTGCCATACATCTGTGGCAACAAAGAGTAGAACACAAGGAGGTATATATCAGGGGTGATTGATTTCTGGCTCAATAACTTTCTAAATTGGTATGCCAAGTCAAATTAGTGTTTTCATTCAATTTCCAGTTGGCACTGAGCAGAATATAATCAATATGCTATGAAAGAAGATATTAATTATTGAATGTTATAACCTGACTCAGAGACAGAACTGTGCCCATGGACTAGGTCCCACCATGAGCTGTTCTGTAAGTTTGCTACTAATAGAGATCATGAAAGCAGGGACTGGAGAGATTGCTCAAGCAATGGTTACAGCATGTTCTGATCTTCCAGAAGACCTACAGGATTTGAGTTCAGTTCTCAGCACACTTCATGTGGCCTGTAACCATCTGGAACTCCATGCGTTCTGACACTCTCTTCTGGCCTCCTTGGGAGCCTGCACTCACATGTACATACCCACACATAGACATAAATGTATACATACATATATATAATTAATGAAACAAATCTAAATTGTATGTGTAGATATATGTACATGATGTACATATTTTAAAATATTTTGGTGTGAATTTATTAATTTGTTTATGTATATATATATAATACATTTGTGTAGACATACATATTTTAAAATTAAATTTTCTTAAAACCAAATGAAGGCAGTATTCTTACGGTCAAGGTAACTTAAAGAAATATTTGACTTTTGCTTGACTCAAAAGAGCAGTGGTGATTTCTTTATTTTTAAATTTTCACATTGTAGCTGAAAGTTTACCTGTGTCCCACCCAGTCCACAGGCACTTAGACCCAAGTAAACATACAGAGGCTTATATTAATTAAAACTGCTCAGTCATTAGCTCAGGCTTATGACTGACTAGCTCTTGCACTTAAACTTAGCCCATTTCTGTTAATCTATATATTGCCACGTGTTTCGTGGCTTTACCTGTGTGCCATTACATGTTGCTCCCTAGAAGGCAGGCTGGCATCTCCTCACTCAGCCTTCTTCTTCCCAGAATTCTCCTTGTCTGCTTATCCTGCCTATACTTCCTGCTTGGCTACTGACCAATCAGCATTTTATTTATCAACCGATCAGAGCCACATATATTCACGGCATACAGAAAGACATTACCATCATTTCTCCTTTTCTTTCTATTCAAAAGGAAGGTTTTAACTTTAACATAGTAAAATTACATATAACAAAACAGTTATCAAGCAAGAATTGTAGCTAAAATATCTAGTCTATTTGTATTTGGCAAAATTAAGGAAGATATCCTATCCATTCCTATATTTGTGAGTCTAAGGTTTCATATCTACCTTATCTCTTATCACAACCAGGAAAAACTATAATTATAAGTACCTTGTCTTCAGCTACATCAAAGACCTCAGAAGGTTATAATATTACTTAAGTAAACAGGAAGTGCATTGCAAGCAACTTCCACAATTCTAGAAATGACAGAGACATCTGGCTGCCTGAACAGTCATTCAAAGATTCTTTGTAACGTTGGAGCATCTATCTTCAGCCTATATGCTTAGAGTCTCTGGCATAGCTTTCAGTGAAGCAGGAAATTTTAAGGACTGTTCCACTCATTCTGGCAAAGTTTATCAGTTACTTTTCCATGTGTCCTGTAGAATGTCTCACAGTTTCTTCTGTAAAACAGGAAGCTGAAGGACCATTTCACGTTATAAAGCTTAGTGGTCACTATGGATCCTGCATGTCTAGTCGATACAACATTTTGTCAAGCAGTCCAGGCAAGAAGAGTTTCTTGTCCAAATGGCTATTTTTGCCAAAAAGAAGATAAACTCCATAGGGAGTGTCTTTGATGCCCATCTTTTTCTTTGAAGTAAATGGGTGCTGTCAGGAGCACACATGTCTCACTGTCCAGAAAGTCAAAGGTTTTAAAACATTTTAAATGTCATATTCTGTTCTGTAGGTTTTTGAGGTATTTGAAGATTACCTATCTATCTGAAATATATCTATGTATACCTAAAAAACTTAACATGATTCTAAGTTTGACTATCATAGAAAACTAATTATTAACCTGTATTTCTTAATTACCCCTTATAATTTAAATGAGCTGCACAAACATAACACCTTAAACAAGAGTAGAAATATACATATAATAACAAAATTAACTTTAAATTTGTATCAATAAACTAAAATCTATAGCAATGTAAAATATTTCTCTTATATTTCTATATCATATCCCCCTTTCTTTTTTTATAAAGAGATTGACTATGACTAATAACAATTTGTAACCAATAACCTGAATGAAGACAAACATCCATAATCCTTTTTTTGGGAATGTGGGCATAGTTTTCTAGCTACTTCCTGCTAATAGAGGGTGCTGGTAGTCTTATGGGGACACAAAGAAAATTTTAGGATTATGGTCAAGTCCTGACTGCAGTAGTCTGTGAGGCTGTATTCTTTGAGTCAGTTGATTTTGGATATGGGATGATCTGGGTCATGGTGTCATTGGAGACCTTTCAGGGGGTCTTGGCTGGTCAAACCCTATTAGTCTAGAAGCAATCCATAGGTTTTCATCTACTGTGGAAATAAAAGCAGAACCTTTTTCCAAAGCAATGTATCCTTAGACATAAATTTTGAAGTCAAGATATCTTTTAAAAAAAATATATATATATATATGTTTAATTTAGCAGCTTTTACAATCAAATGTCTTTCTTCAGTTAAAAATCCCAAAGACAACACAATCCAGATTCTCTGTGTAATATCCACCTTTACGTAGCTTATTTTTTATATTACCTTTACTGTCTCTTTAAAGACTTTATTTTTTAAAACTATCTATTTCTTTATATAACTGTCTATCCTCCTTTTCGTGTGGATCCAAAACTAGATTGTATTTTGATTATTTTACCCTCTAAACATTCTCCTACAAAAATTGTAATGCAGAGGGGAGATATTATATTGGAATGGATATTTCTACCAAATAAACACAGTAAAAAATTAAAAACTTATGTGAAAAAGATCTCTGACTTGATTTTGAAAGGAAAATTGAGACTTTGTCAATTAGCAGGAATAGACCCAGCAGAAATTGTCATACGTTTAACTAAGGATGACATTGACAAATATGGACAGAAAGTGAACCTTGGCAAAGAGCTTGCAGTAATTTTTTTGGGAGATATTAACAGCAAATATCCCAAAAGTGATAGAATTGAACTTATAAAGAGAGATAATTGGATTCTGCCTCGAATTGTTTGGGAAACACCCGTATCTGGAGCCTGTACATTTTATACAGATGCAAACAAACAAGGAAAGGCAGGTTACAAATCAGAAAATTTAAGTAAAGTGGTTCAAAGTCCTTATAATTCAGTTCAAAAATCAGAATTGTATGATATTCTGTTGGTATTATTACTTTCTAGATTGAATTATATATTTCTGCATGAAAGTAGTTTGTTGATATTTATAAACAGTTTAAGGTAGTTCAATTCCCCATTCTGTTCTGTAATTTTAGAAGAATTGAGAAACTAATATTGCAGGTCTTCTATGGCAACATTCAAAAACAGCATCCTCAAGCCTGTTTACTCAAGTGCTATTGTTAAGTACTGCCTG
>CABHPP010108843.1:0-19781 GCA_902168425.1 Peromyscus attwateri
CTCTGCTCCCCTAAACAATATAAGCTATTGCTGTTGCCCTTGAAAGTCAGACTCTATTGCTGAAGGCAACACCCACTTTGGACACAGCACTGAGAAGACTTGAGCTAGATCTGACCTGAAAGCCTCCTCCCCAAGGACTAGCTTTAATAGTACCCAAAGGTATTAGCAAGCTGCCAAGGGAGGAAGCAATCAATAATCCCAGGCAGCTGTGACACCTACAATTCACAACAAAGATCCATACAGCAAGTTATCCCTAATGGTTCAATAGTGGCACTTGTATACTGGTAGTAACCAACAGCTGTCTAATTGGACTTAGGTCCATTCAACAGGAGGGAAATGATGCCTGGTACTATAATCCTAGTCAGCCATCCATGGCTAATGAGGTCACGGATCTTAAAGAACCTACTATTACCACTTTCCTAAACCTGTGTAATTCCTAACTGCGCTCATCCCTCCTCAAAGACACTTCTTTTCACAGCAGAGATAATTCCACAAAGTAGGAAGTAGTCAAAATGCAGAGAACAACTGACCACAGGGTACCCAGCCCCAACTGAAACATCTACAACACAACCCCTACACCTAAGGCTCGGGAAATATCACAGAGGAAGGGGTGGGAAGATTCTAAGAGCCAGAGGACTAGGAAGTCTGCTGCAAGACTCTATCTTCTAGCTATGACAGCGAAGCTACACTCAGGAAATCTCAGTGATATGGCTGCTAAAAGGAGACCTGAATGATGACATCAGTTGACTTGGCAATGTGAATGGGAGAAACCTCAAAGGCCCCAACCCTAAATGCAGAGCTATGGGCAATTAAAGACTGATGAGAGGGAAAATTAGTCTTCACCAAGGATGAGTCCTTTAAATGTTTATCTCAAACCAAGTGCTCAACCCCAAAACATGTATATACAAGCCAACACTAAACAGACTTAACAGGTGGCATTTCTATAATTATTCAGATATTTATATGTAATAATAATAATTAGAGAATAAGAGGCTATGAATTTGAGTGAGCATAGGAGGTCATGGAGGGAGGAGTGGAACAGGGAATTGATGTAATTATATTTCCAATCTTAAAACTTTTTTAAGAGAAGAAAGCTAATCAGACTGGACAGGCAATAGAGATGACAACCTCCCATCTTAGCAGAGTGGTGACTTGAGACGTGAACTAAGCCCAGAAGGAAGCCTGGGATGTCTGGAACCCCCAAAAGCACAATGATTAGCCAGATAGTAAAAAAGAAGCAGATGCCCATCCGTGAACAAAAACCATCTCTCTCTTCATCATTATGCAGCCATGAGAAGGAAAGTACTGCCAACATGCTACACGATCAGCTTTGAAACCACACCAGGTTAAAGAAGGGAGACAGGCTGGACAGTGGTGGCGCACACCTTTAATCCCAGCACTCGGGAGGCAGAGGCAGGCAGATCTCTGTGAGTTCGAGGCCAGTCTGGTCTACAGAGCGAGATCCAGGACAGGCACCAAAGCTACACAGAGAAACCCTGTCTCAAATGCCCCCCCCCCAAAAAAGAAGGGGGACATAAAGGGCCACTTCAACAAAACACCCAAGCAGATATTTAATCTTCATCATCAACCTAGGAGACATACCTCTCGGTGTCTGTGATAATTCCAGAGAGGTTTAAAAAGGAAGAGCCACTCTGAATGTGGGTGGCACTACACCATGGGCTGGAATCCTGAACTGGATAAAAAGGAAGAATGAGAACGTGAGCCGAGCACCAATATCCATCTCTTTCTGCTTCCTGAGTATACAATATGACCATGTACAACTCAAGCTCCTGCTACACGTCTTCCTCACCAGGGCAGACAGTATCTCCTCAAACTGTAAGACAGAATAAGGGTTGGGCAAAAGGCTCAGTGGGTAAAGTGCTTGCTGAACAAACATGGGAAAACCTGAGTTTGGATTCCCAGCACCTAAATACTTGTAACCCTAGAGCTGGGTGAGGAAAGAGGCAAGCAGATCCCAAGGATATGCCAGGCAGCCAAACTGGTCTAACCCAAACACCTCTCAGCGCAGGAAGAGATCCTGTCTTAAAAGAAAGGTGGAGAGTGATAGACACTCAAAAGTTCTGTGGCCTCCATAAGCATCCAAACCCAAGAAAACAAACCCTTCCTCAAGCTGCTTTCCTTGGGCATTTTGAAATTTTGTCACAGAAATGAGAAAAGTAAGAAATAGGCAAATCCATAGAAATAAAAGTCTACTTATGGTTGTCAGGGACGAGAGAGAAAGGTATAAATGATTTAGAACTACATGAAAATGGTTCTAGTCCAACAATGAATGGACCAAATGCCACTGAATTGCTTAAAATGTTTAATTTTATATGAATTTCATCTCAATACAAATGAATAAATTACAAAGAAAAAATACACAAAGAGATACATGTAACCATCAAAAAACCAAAAATAAAATAAAGGGAACTGGGATATAGCTGAGACTTTCCTAGCACGTGCAAGGACCTGGGTTCCATCCCTGGCATAACGAAACAACCAGAAAAGAAATTTAAAGGGCAGGGAACTGGTTGGTCTTAAGAATCCTATCCCATCCATATTAGGCTCTCCAAATCTCATAAGCTGCAGCTCTCTACAGTTGTACCTGCCATCTGGTAAGGTCCTACAGTGCTGGACTCTAAATATCTAACATCTTCAATGCTAGAACTCAAGCATTGCCTTGCGCTTGCCTTTCCTAGCAATCTCAAACCAGAGGTCTATGGGTTTAAGGGCCAAGTCTATAAACCAAATTTAAGCCACAAACCCTGGTCAGTACCAACTATTTTCCCAGGGACAGTGGATCGTGTTTGTTTGGCTTTTTAAATCCAAGATATCTGGCTACTGAAACTATAGCCTTCTGAACAACTCTGTCATGTAAGGGATTGAAAGAATTCAGTCCCCTATATATTCCTATGTAGAGAAATAACAACAACAAAGAGAACTTGATATTTATGCAACAAAATATTATCAAAGAACTGGTCAGCTGGAACAGGCTTCAGTAATGTCTACGGTCACTGGCATGGAAGGATTCCCGCTCCCGGGAATGCCTATGCTTTTTATGCCTATGGGACTTATCCGGACTCCTGCTTCTATGACTCCGCCCTTCAGAATGGCCACCATGCCTGCTGGAATGAGTACCTGAGCTCCTCCCTCTATCTCTGTCCCTCTCTCTGCTCCTCTCTTCTCCCTCCCTCCTACTCGAGGACTTATGCTCATGCTTGGGTTTCTCTCTCTTTGGCTCCCACTCGGGGTCCTCTGCTCTACCATGGAAGGAACTCCTGACATCAGGGGAGCCTGGGTGCTTCTGCCTCCCCTCTCTGGATTCAGACTTCTGGGCTTTCTCTGCGTTCTTGCTGCTGTGCTTCTTTGGCTCATCCTTTTCCTTTCCTGCCTTGCTGCTGGAGGACAAAGAGCAGGATGGCAGCTCGGCTTGCACCTTGTGTTCAGTCTTCTCTTTTTCTTTCTTTTTTTTCTTTTTCTCCTTTTTGTCTGGTGGGGGGGCAATCAATAAGAAAAAGAAAACACAAAGAAATTTCTTAAAATGTGCCTTCCTTCTCTCAGGAGATCACATAAAACTGAGACATTCCAAAATGTTCCCATGCAGCCGGGCGGTGGTGGTGCAAGCCTTTAATCCCAGCACTCGGGAGGCAGAGCCAGGCAGATCTCTGTGAGTTTGAGGCCAGCCTGGGCTACAGAGTGAGTTCCAGGAAAGGCACAAAGCTACACAGAGAAACCCTGTCTCGAAAAAACAAAACAGAACAAAAAACCAAAATGTTCCCATGCTAGCAGACGGAGGATGTGCATGTGAAAAACATCCCAGGCAACAGCAGCAGCAGTCCCAGGTTATGCCTCCTGGAAAATGTCTTCAAGCATCAAACTGGACACCTGTTCTCCTGATAGGTCAAGTTGTACAAAACAATCGCACACAGAAGGGCTGTATCTCCAAACACAATCTCCTTCTGAGATACTGAAGGGTTAGGACGACAACATATCAACTTAAGGAGAAACAATTCTGCCCACACCACTAGCCTTCCTTCCTCAGACACTTGTGCTTTCTCAATTCAAATAAGGATTCTCACACCTTCCCCTTTTACACTGAAGAGTGGATTATTGACTATCTATGCATGCTTGGGAGAGAAGACACTAAGGCTACCGAGAATCTTCTCCTGAGTTTTAACACCCCACCTTTTTTGTGCTTTTTTATGGGTTTGACATCTTCATCTTCAGAGACCTCAGGAGAACTTGACGGAGGTGTGTTAGCCCCACAGCCCTTCTCCTGAAGCTCTCTGGTCACATCGTCCACATCTTCTGAGTCCTGAGGAGCCCGGTAGTTTGACACATGGTCCACACGGATAGTTCTTCCTTTGATCTGAATAAGATCAGAAATGTTTCAGCAAAGACAGCCCCCGCATCCAGCTATCTGAACCAAACTACAGAGAACCAAGGTTTGGATCACATCCATTACCTTATATAAGGAAATCATTAAAGAAAACATGTTCAACTGGTATGTTAGAGCATATATAGCTATTAGTAATAATACACAGCACTCAGGGCAGGGAAATGGGGCCTGGGGCAAGTGAGATCTCTGGGGCAATTGTGCCCAGAGCCCCCTTTGATATACTATAGGTACTATGCAAATTTCTTCATGTTCTTCGTGTGTCATGAAGTTAAAAAGTACTCAGAAGTATTGTCTTAAGCACATCATCAAGAAAGTCTACGAGAATTTAGGATTTAAAGCACAATTGATTATCTACAGGGCTAGGGAAATGATACAGTTGGTACCTCATAAGAATAAGGACCTGCGGTTAGTCCCGAGAACCTACATAATCTGAGTGTGGTAGCACACACTTGTAATTCTGGCACTGGGAGGCAGAGATAGGAAGACTGCTAGAGCTCACAGGCCAAGCAACCTAGCCTATTTGACAAGTTCCAGACAAATGAGAGATATTGTCTCAAAAAAAAAGGAAGAGGAAAAGGTAGACAGATCCTGAGGAATGATGCGGAGGCTGTTCTCTGGCCTCCACCTATACATGCACCCACATGAATATGTGCACATACACACAGTTATACACAACATTTAACAAGAAAACGACATGCCCTAGAAAAGCATGAGGACTAGAAACATGAAATCTAATGCTACAGCTGCTTTTTCCACAAAGTAATCAGGAGGCAAAATAAGCCCAAGGGAACAAAATTCTTTTGCTGTGGTGGTGGTGGTGGTAATGAATGAAGGGTTTCATATATAATAGGGAAGCACTCTATCGCTGAGCTATATTCCTAGCTTCTCTTCCTTTTTCTTGAGCTCTCATACTTTTTTCTACTACCATATAGGACCTTCAGTTCCCACTGACTACTGGACTATAAGCTATAGTTGTACAGGTCAACAGCAATAAGATGAACCCTTTGCTTTATAAACAGTCTGCAGATATACTTCTATACAGGTAATAGCATCTGAACCCTAAATTTCAGTTTTACTGTTCCATTCCAAGAGTGCATAGTTATATGTACCTTTAAGCCTGAGAAGCTTCTGTCATCCATTCTATTTCTCATTTTCATACTTTTTTTTTAAATGCAATTTTCCTTTGATGGTGACTTCTTCTGAAGGCCACTCCCTTAAATTTTCAGAATGGCTTATTTTTATAGAATTGGTCACCAGATTTTAAGTAAAGTATTTCCAAGAGCCAATATGTTAAGTCACTGGAATCATATACTAGATATACGTGTCTGTCTTAGCTCATAAAACCATGATGAAGCCCCTGGTTCCCTAGCACAGCATAATATCCAAGAGCAGTGTTTCTGGTCTCTAATGCACTAGAACAGATGGAAAATGTGTGTAAGAAAAACATCCCCCAGATAAGGGGGCACAGTACACATGTTTCTGGAACAACAGTTTGCTAACACACAGGGGAAAGGAATGCCTGGCAAATGCATGAACCAGAAAATGGTTTCCTGGAATCATTCCCTATCCAGTGTGTCTAAGCACTTCTATAACCCCCACAATACATCCAGCTGACCAGTACTATTCCTGCATCTGTAAACAGCAGGCAAAAAAAACCCCTGAAGCCTACCTCATACACAGGAAAAGTCCAGGCGAATCCTGCACAGTAAGCACATTTACCTTAATTCCATTGAAATTGTCAACAGCCAGAACCGTGCTCCGCTGATCTTCATAGCACAGGAAACAGAATCCTTTGGATTTCCCAGTCTTCTTGTCTCTCACAAGATTAATGTTGACAATCTCCCCATATCTGTTCATAAAATGTATTATTCATTTAAAATGTAAAAGCTTTCCTACTGAATGATCAAACAAAATTCAACTAGTACAGGAAAAATCCCACAAGATAACACAGGAGGTTGAAAATAAGTAAGAATATAACAAGGCCAAAACAAACGCATTAAATGAGATTGACAAAGTTACTTCGCACTGAAAAGAAGCAGAACTCATGAATCAGAACTTTTGGGCAGGTGTGGGTGGAGACAGAGGTAGGCAGATCTCCAGGAGTTTGAGGCCAGCCTAATTTGTATTTCGATTTTCAGGTCAGCTAGGTCTACACAAAAGAAACAGAAACTTGTTGCAGATTTTTAAGTTTAAAACAAAGTTGACAGGAAGAAGACTAGGTGAATTAATATCAAATAACATAAAAGAAACAAATAAAAATAACTGCCAATAAAGTCAGACTAGTAGACATATAGGTATTTTTGAAGTATATAATGAGATAAATTACTTTCCAGAATTCATGAAACAAATTAAATTCACTATTGGTAAGGTCTCAAAATAAATATCAATAAGCACTAAAGCTTCGGAAAAAAAGACAGCTCAGCAGGTAAGAGCATCTACTGCTCTTGCAGAAAACTTAAATTTAGGTCCCAGCATCCAAGCCAGGTGTCTCATAACCTCTGTATTTCCAGGGAAATCTGATGCTTCTAGGTTGATTCTACAAGCATAAGTACACCGACACACACAGACACACAGACACAGACACAGACACACACATGCACGCACGCACCTAACTAAAAAAACATCTTTTTAAAAATTAGTTAAACTCTAAATATCTACAGTACATACTCACCCATCAGCGTGATATAATTAGAAATCATATTTTAAACAAGAACCTGCTACTGGTGCTAGAGGTGACTCAATGGTTAAGAACATTGGTTGCTCTTCTACAGGACCCAGGTTCGCTTCCTAGCACCCACTTGGAGGCTCACAACCATTAGTAACGCCAGTTCTAAAGAATCTGGTGTCCTCTTATGTGCCTGGGCACTCACATGGTACAGACATACATGCAAGCAAAATACTCATAAACATCAAATTTTAAAAATAACAATTAAAAAGAAAACCTCCCATTAACCAGAACTTGAAACTCATTCTCTTAGCTAATAGCTGGATGAAAAAAAAAAAGAAACAAAATTTAAAATGCCAAGAGTATATCACTTAGAAACTAACAAAAAAAATTAAAATCCATGAAAATTTGCAGGATGTAGCTAAGCCAGCTACACTCAGGAAAATTCGTAACCTTGAAGAATTTGATTCTTTAAAAAGAATGAATATAAAAGAAAACAAACCTAATAAAGACAGGCTTTAATAAAGATCAAAGCAAAAATTAATTGAATACAAAAATAGAAAGGGTCTACCTTACTTCTTATAAAAGCAATTCCAAATAAAGCTTTATAAGTTAAGAGTCAGAAAATAAAATGGGAATTGATATATAAATTATATGATTTTATATATACACACACACACACACACACACACACACCAATCCAAAATCCAGTATCTTAGTGCAAAATAGTGAATGGGATTCAATTAAGATTGAGAACTATTTGACAATATAATGAAGGTATAGCCAATACAATTAGATAAAACAGATACAAAAATGGAGAAGTAAAAATATGTTTGCAGAATATATACAATAGTGTATATACAAAATTAAACAGCATCGAAGATAAACAATGACAAAAATAAACAGTGTAACAATTCAGTAAGGTAACAGAATAGAGAATTCCAGGACAGCCAGGGCTACACAGAGAAACCATGTATCAAAAAAAGGATTTGGACAAACAGGCATTTCAGTGAGAGTGGAAATTAGTAAAATCATTTCAGAGAGCAATTCAGCAATGCTGATAAAACATACCAGGCTAAATCTGCATCTGTTTGGCCCAATTTTTTAAGCTTTGTCCAAATCCTACAATGCCACACAGACAAGGCCCAGAGGGCCCTGTGACCATGGATGACCCCTAGTTTACAGGAACCCAACTAGAGAGGCCAACACTGCATCTTCCTGGGATTTCCAGTTTGTTCCACTGCAAGGCCATGCTAAACAAGGTTCAGTTAAAAACTTGACAGAAATGGACTAGAATCCCTCAGACCCCCTCTCAAATGATCCAAGCTCTGGGTTCTCCCATGTGCTAATTCTCTGGAACCTTATCTATCCTGGGACTGATCAAGGCTCTAGTGTTCCCCCAGAGAAGTCATTCAGCCTAGAATTTAAATGGCTTTGGTGGCTTTTTGAGACAGGGTCTCACTGTGTAGTGCAGGCTGACCTGGAATGTATTATATAGCCTAGGCTGGCCTCAAACTCATGGTGATTGTCCTACCTCAGCCTCTTCCCCTGGCATTAGAGCTCTACAACCCTATACGCAGCTTAAAATGCCTTTTTGGCATTACAAAAATGAACAAAGGAAGCAAAGTGCTCTAGGCACCCAGACGAGGGTAGGAAATGAAAGAGGACTTACTGTGAGAACACACAGATGATGTCTCCTTCTGTCAGCTCATAAGGAAGCCCTCCTAGAAGAAACACAGCAGACTCCAGGTCAGCAAACATCAATCAAGTGCTTACTGCATACTGTGCACTAGACCAGACACTGGAGGTACAGTCGGTGAGCCTGGAGCTCACAAAATCAGTCTACTACAGTGACAAGTGGGTAAGGCGACACTATTCCAAAAGAAAGGTAATTAACTCTCGGATCTGTGAATTTGAGGCCAGCCTGGTCTACAAAGTGTGTTCCAGGACAGCCAGAGCTACATGAGACTGTCTCAAAAAAAAAGTTATAAAAGTGATTAATTCTGAGTTGAAAGGCACCACCACTTACCAAATTAATCTTATCATTCAGTCCTCACATCCAAAATCCTATAAAGCAGATAATTTCCTGCACAAGACTCAGATTTCACAAACATTTAGTTCAAATATGCTATTGCTATGCTCACCTACATGTAAATAAGAATTATAAAGAAAACTGTTAAGCGTTTCACAGGAGATAATTTCCCCTCCATGTTTTTTCCCTTGTGTGTAAAAAGGGGCTATCAGTATATATGCCTCACAAGCATGGTATAGACATGAAACAAAACTGTGCATATAAAGTGCTTAACACAATAGCTAGTGGAATAATAGTCTCCTTCAAAAGGCAAACTGCAGAATTATTGGTTGGGACATAAAGTGAACACAGGATAGTAATATTGTTACCAGAGACTTAAGAGCTCCCCCTTTGCAGGCTCTTAGTCTCCTTAGTAATTTTAAAACAGACTGAGGAAGCTTGAGGTCCATTTTATTAGCATTTGAGAAAGAGCTGATGGGGAGGCAAGTTGTAAATTGTACCAGCTACTGGGAGGAGGGAGATGGGTAAGAAATATGTAGCCCCGCCTAGTGAATTAGAGGGTCGAGCAGGCAAGCATGCTCAGAAATAAATGGAGGCTGAGAAACAGCTGCAAGGGAACAGGAGAGCCTTTAGATTTGAAATAAGAAAGTCCAGAGTGTTAGAGCAAGCATGCTCAGGATTTCAGCCAGTATCCAAAGGAGGGATAGAAATGGAGGGGGTGGAGAAGTCGAAAGTCAGAAGAGCAGCCAGACTTAGCAGCAATAGGTTAACAAGTGCACTGAGGAACTCTAGGGGTGTATAAGGACATTGTTTCACTAAGGGGATCATTTTCCTCCCATGTTCTCAACATGTCTTCAGGTGAATGAACTTTCCTGGCAGGTGACTCCTGGACAGATGATCTTAAGCCCAGCTGGATTAAGTCTTAAGGAAGGGACACACTAGTAAGTAGTACTTAGGTTTGCCTAAATTGTTCCACATCCACCCAGGGCCATGGATGTCATACAGACTGTATTCTTTTCACCAAGAGAAGTAGCTTTGCCTTAATGAACAAGCCCAGATACCTCCACCTTTTCAGGTGGCATTTTAAATTTTAAGCAGGAGTAAAGCTGATTCTGAGTGGAGCCCACCCTCAGTGTCTTCCAAGCTGGCTAATGTTTGTCCAGGCACCTAACAATACAGCAAAGTACTAGAAGCAAAAGTCAATCGTAGAAGAAAATAATTTTGAGGAAGGGCATATAGTAAAAATGAAATAATGACCACTAATCTCATAGTTTTGAGTGCTGCAGTATGTGACCTTAAAGAAGTCTATTAACCTGTCTGCACCTCAGTTTCTTTGGAGTCATAATGGATTGATTGTGGAGTTAACAACTGTCTCTGAGCAGCCAAGTGGCAAGATTTTAAGTACAATGAATGGTAAATACCAATTCTAAGACACATTGGCTATCAGAGAAGACAACTGAAAATGGACGAGTAAAAAATAAAAATCAAAAACGGACCTGTAGGCAGACAGGCTACAAGAATGTGGGTGACCAGCATGCTCAGAAGTGATGAGCAGGGGCGTTAAACAACCGGAGAGGGGACGCAGCGACTCTGAAAGGCAACTGCTAGAGAAAACTGGGGACCTCACCAAGAAAGATCCAGGCGCTGTCCTTGTATTCCGAGTGCCAAGACACCTTTTCTGCCACCCCAAGTTGAACCTCTCGCTCATTCAGTTCGTTGATCAGCTTCACTTTAGTTAAAGGGCTGCGCGGGAGGAGTGAAAGACGTTAAGTAAGTTTCCTCACGGCCTGCGTTCTAGATACCGATCTTCTCCCGCCCCTACCGATCTTCTCCCTGAAGGCCCTACCACCCCCCGAGGGCCCAACACCATTTGTGGGCAGCCATCCGCAACCCACTCCCCCTGCCACAGAGAAACTAAACCCTTACTTCATATTCGCGCCTTCTCTCTCAGGACATCAGCTTCCGGGTAAGGCTACGAAGGGCGTACACAACCCGATCACACAGCTCCGATTGGAGCTAGCGGCACTGGAGGCGGAACTTCCACAGGAAGTTCCGGCACTCTAAGACTTGGCACCTGCGCAGTAGCGCAGTTGCGCAGACGTGCTTTCTCACGCTTAGGACCTTTTGCTCCTGTAGAGAAGTATTTCCCTAGTTATTCATTGCTTCCCTTTGTGGTGCAGAGCGGGGGTGGGATCCTGGGCTTTACCAGACCTTCGGCTCCTGGACAAAGCCCTGCATTGTTTGATTTAGCTTTAAACGTTTTCTGAATGATGTAGTGTGTCTGATTGACTGACTTAAAGTTGCCTTTCTATGTCTAAAGCCCTGTTCTTTCACTCTCGGGGCAGTTGCTCAAAAACAGTCCCTCAAAACTTCCCTGTTCAGGACTTAACAGTAGAAAACTAAAGATAGCTATGAGTTGCTAAATATTGTTTCCTTCTCCAATATTAACGATGGGCCAATGTACCTCTACAGACTGAATTAAATACCCACAGATTTATGTAAGAAATGTGGCCTTTTTCCAGCAGCAGGCAGAAATTAATAGTCAATTAGTATCCATCAATTGATGAGATAGTGTACAAGTGCTGAATGGATGAGGTAGACAATTTATGCATGCTATCTCTGTTAGTCTCAAACCCGGGACAAGTCTCACTCAGTACCTGTGACTCCTCCCAGCATTCCTCACCTCGCCCCTTAAACATCTCCCTCCCAGGGGCTGGGCTTCTGCTTCCCTTCCCCCAGCCTGATCCCTGTATAACTGAACCACTTTCATTTTTTCATTCAATCTCTACCCTCCCAACAACCCCAAGAACTCAGACTCCCAACAGTTACCATCCCCGTTTTACAGAGGAAGAAACTGAGCTTCAAAACTCAGTTTCGAAGGTTTGGAGATATTGCTCAGTGGTTAAAAACCATTTGCTGATCTTCTAGAGGACCTGTATTCAGATCCCAGCACCCACAGCAGGTGGCTCACAACTCCATCTTCAAAAGACCCAACCTCCTCCTGTAGCCTAAGTGGGCACCTGCACTCACATGGCATACACAGACATACATACACATAAATAAAACTAATAAATCTTTTAAATTTTGATTAGTTTGAAGTGTTCTGCTTGTACCAATCAGGTCAGGCTAATTTAATCAGCCCTTATTGAACATCTACGTTTGTACTGTACAGTTGCTCTATAGAGAGGAATCTGAAAGATGGGTCTTCTGCACTCAAAGAGCTAGTGGTATAAGGGGCAATATATGTTTACTTGAATAGTTCATGTCCTAAATATTCAGAAGTCAGTATGTCAGCAGAGAATAGGGGTTCCATTTTGTGGATTCTTAGTCTCTTTAATAATAGAATTTTTTAATGGACTCAGAAGGAAACTTAAAGGCCATTTTATTAAAGTTTGAATGATGGCAGTTCAAGGAAGCTACAAGTCTTGGCAGCTGGTGGAAGGAAGGGGGTGGATAAAAGGAAACAAGAAAGCCATGCCTTTTGATTTAGACTCTACAAGTAAATCAGCTTTCCCGAGGGATACTCTCATGAGTAGGTGATCGACAAGCCCTATTGGATTAACTCACTTTATTTTTTTTATTTTAAACTTTATTATTTCAAAAACAGATTGCAAGTTAAACACTGAACTTAACCAGACCCAAAAACTATACAACTCAATGAACTTCTATATAGTTAGACTAGCATTCAGAACAGAAGCTGTGGCACTTCACACTGGATTTTATGCTTTCATTATCAAATATATTTTTATTCACTTGTCCAATAACAAAACCAAGAAAACCATGATATCATTATAACAAGAAGAATAATTTGATTTATATCCTCTTTCACTCATGTCCATTACTTGCATTCAGTCCATCCTCATCACCTAATATTGAGCCTTTCTGATCTCTTTTCTACATGATATACTGCACTCACCTGTACATTTGTTCACATAAATATGTATACATATATATACATATATATGTTGTTAGCTAGAATCTGCATATGAGGGGAAAACATGCAGAGACTTTTTCTGAGATTGTGTGACCTCACTTAATATTATACATCCCAATCCCATCCATTTTTCTATAAATTTTGTGATTTCATTTTTTTTATAGTTGAATAGTATTCCACCTTTTATACATTTTTCATTATTTTCATTATTCTTCTGTTCTTCTGTTGATGGGCAGCAAGACTGATTCTAATTATTTGCTATAGTAAATAAAGAAGTAATAAACATAGGGATGCAAATATCTCTGTGATAGGGTATGGCGTTCTCTGGGTATATGCCTAGGAGTGAAATATCAGTGCCATATGGTAGTTATAGTTTTAATTTTTAAAAACTCTCCAAATTGATTTCCACAATGGCTATATTAATTTACATCCACCACCACCAGTGAATGAGGTTCTTTTCTCTCCACATCCTCTCCAACAGCTGTTGTCAGATTCATTGATTATAGCCACTCTGACTGGTGGCATCTCATGGTGGTATCTCAATGTAGTAATTTTTATTTTTTATTTAACTTTATTTTATTATTTGTAATTTTATTTTCTGATGTATATGGACAGTGAACCTATTTGTTGACTGATAAATTTATTTTTCCTTGGTGTTTAATTTCAATTTTTTTTGCAAATTCTGAATAGTAGCCCTTTGAAGTATACCTAGTAAAGATTTTCTCCCATCCTATGGGCTATCTGTTAACTCTGCTGATCATTTCCTTTGCCATAAAAAAACTTAATTTTTATGTAGTCCCAGCTGTTGAAACACAGGGTTAGTTCCAGTGCTATTGGTGTTCTACTCAAAAAGTTCTTGCCTATCCCAATATCTTGAAGAGTACCCCCATGTTTTCTTCTAGAAGTGTATTTCAGGTTTTTAATTAAAGTTCTTGATCCATTTTTAATTGATTTTTGTACAAGGTGAAATATAAGAATCTAACTTCTATCTTCTACAGGTAGAAATCCAGCTTTGCCAGCACATTGTTGAATAGGCTATCTTTTCCCCAATGTATGTTTCTGCTCCCTTTATCAAAAATTAAGTGGCCATAGCTTTGTCATTTTATTTCTGGAATCTCTTATTCTATTCCATTGGTATTAATGTCTATTTTTATGCCAGTACCAGGCTGTCTTTATGACTATAGCTCTATAGGAAACTTTGAAGTCAGGTATTGTAATACCTCCCATTGTTCTTACTCCTTATGACCTCTTTGGTTTTCCGTGGTCTTTTGTGGTTCCATATGAATTCATGTATTTTTTCCTAAACCCGTTAAATATATCAGAATTTTGAAATGCATTGCATTAAATCTACAAATTAATTTTGGTAGTATAGCCATTTTCACAATATTTATTCTACCAATCCAGAAGCATGGAACTCTTCTTTTTCGAGACAGAGTCTCACTATACAGCCCTGGCTCTCCTGGAATTCACTAAGTAGGCCAGGCTGGCTTCAAATTCACAGAGATCTGCCTGCCTCTGTCTCCCAAGTGTTGTGATTAAGGGTAGCATGGAACTTTTAAGGTAAGAGACAATACTCAATATTCTCATTTGAGGAATATCAAAATGTCATGTCTCCATTTAAGACCAGAGGTAAAACTCAGAATCCACTCCCTTAACAAGAGGAAGTAGCTTTCCCTTAATGGATCTTAACAAAGCTCTGATCCCTCTACCTTTACATTTGGTATTTTAAACCTTAAAGAAAGACACAGTTGATTATGATGGAGAGGGCCCATCTTCAATGGCCTCCAAGCTTACCAATGTTTGTCTAGGTATCTAACAAATAGAAGAAATGATAACACGTAATGTGTGACACAAGCCATATAGAAGATATAATCCATCCTTTATATGTCTACATCAATATCTGGTCATGAAACATAATATTCTAAAAGTGAAGGTCCAGAGATGGATAGTTAGTAGCCTGAGTGGCCTTATTCAGAGCACCAGATAGAAGGCCATTCACAGAAGTATTTGATGACAATTGTACCATCAAGTGGCTCAACCTACAACCAGGTTCCTGCAAGAAGCAAAGGCTGCCCACCAAGGACAGTTTCTCCTCACATATTCTGTCTATGACTTAGGGACTGCCTTTGACTTCCTCACTCCAATGCAGCTACGCCCTCTCCTCCCTTCCTACCCTGCTATTCATTAACTTTGTTGAATAATCTTGCCAGTGAAAACTAAACAGTGACAGATTGCATATGGGTTTTTATCTGTTCCTAGAAATCTCCATTTGCTTTGTTGGTAGGGCTAAAGTAGCCACTTGCAAAGTGATAAGCTTTCAGGCAGTATTATCTTGCCGGTGTCTTCTGGTAACTGTGAAATAAGAGTTGGGGCTACACCTGGGGCTCAGTTATCCGCATTCAGAAAGAAGCTGGAGCATAAGAGAAAGTGGGACCAACCAAACGGAAGGATAATTTACGTTGAGAATATGAGAAGTACTCCTATCCAGCTTTTGGGTTCAGCAGAAGTGCTCACTGGTTTGATTTGGTCTGGTTTTCTTTTCTTTCCTTTTTTCTTATTGTCTGAGACAGAGTCACATATAGCACACAGTTTGGCCTTGAACTCTCAATCCTTCTGCCTCTCCCTGCTACCATACCTGATCAGCAGAGGAGCTCTGAAACTGAAGGGGCTGAAAGCCATCCCAATGTGCAAGTACTAAGAACTTCCCGAGGCCTTCAATTGCAGTGCTCTCAATGGCAAGCCAGACATAAACTTGGAAATTTGATCACCCCAGAAGAGCCAGAAGAAAAGGAGCAAGAAGCCATATTTTTCATGGTTGTGTTTATAGTCAGTGGGAATTGATATGTAATGATGCCTAGAAAATATATTTAAATATATTTAAATCTGAGTTGAAAGGGATAAAGGTCCAAAGTGTCCTCTAAACTTAACACTGGAGAAGAGGAAATGGATTTGCCATCCATGATAGATAGCTATTTGTGATCCATCAATAACACTCATTTAGTAGTTGCTGTATGTAACATGTAGTACTAGCTAAGGGAGACCCCATATTAAAGGAAAGGCTGGAAATTTTGTTTAATCAGTGTCCCCTTCTTATTACCACACTATACCCCAAAACAGTTTCCTTTCCTAGTTTCCCTATTTACAGCAGTGAAAACAGTTTTCGAGATTTCCTAGGCCCAAAGGCATGGATTTCACCTTCCATTCCTCCTATTTCTCCCCTCAGGATCCTCATCTAATCACCAAGATCTACTGCAGTGCCTGTGACACACATCTCTTCAAATCACAATTCTACTACAAGCATTTATCACCCCTAGCTCTTTCAGTACTCATCATAACTGTCCTAACCCCTATCCTCTCCCTGATCCCTCAATATAAAGCCTTAACTTAATCTAGCCTCCACTTCCCAACATTCCCTTGAGTCCCAAATCATTGTGCAAATTACACACTTCTGCCAAGAAAGTCACATACCCTGGGCCACCAACATCTCTCTGATTGAAACCTGCTCAAACTCCAAATCCCCATCCAGCCTTCTCTCCTACAAAAAAAGTCCTTCCATCTGGCTAGTTCCCTGTGATAGCTTCTACTTCTGAACTCTGTAGTACTTCAGAAATCCTTTACACTCTCCCCAAGAAGACTATGAGATCCTGAGAGGGAAGGTTCTGCCCTTGTACATCCTAAAGGTAGGAGATGCCTTTGTTTCTTTTTGGTCCCTAGCTATACAATTATAATAGTCTTATCTTTATCCAGATACTTCTATTTTTATTGCTAAGTTATCTTGGAAGAGCATTCCTGGCAATTTTTTTGCCATTTATTCATTCACTCAGCAAATATTTAACAAGCATCTATTAAATGTCAAATGCTATCCTAGATGCTGGAGATTTAACAATGAACAAATCAAGCAAAGTTCCTGTCTCCATGGAGCTTGTATTCTTATTGGAGAAGATGGAAAATAAATGTGTAAATATACATCCAGTGTCAATAAATCCTAGAAAGGAAGAGTGAAGCAGGCTAAGGGGACAAAGTGTGGTGTGGTTTTGCTATTGCATAAAGGGAAGGTGGTTGATCAAACTAAAAAACTATGGCATCTCCAGCAATACGATCTTACCCAAATTCTTGCAGGCAACCCAGAGCATAGGCATGAGTACATGCACATGAGCACGTGTGTGCTGCGTGTGTCTGCGTATTCTAAGTCACATGTGGGTGGAGTGTACTAGTGTGTGCCTATCAGAGTTTGACAGCAGGCATCTTCCTTGATCTTCTCCATCTTGTAAATTAAGGTAGGGTCTCTCTGTCTCCCTTGAATCCAGAGCTCACGGATTTAGCTAATCTAGCTTGCCAGCTTGCCCAAGGGATTCCCTGTCTCTGCCTCCTGAGGACTGAGATTACAGACAGGCTGGTATTTATGTGGGTGCTGGGGATATACTGCAAGTGCTTTGCCCACTGAGCCATCTCCCCAGCCACTCCTTACTGGGTGTGTTTGTTTGTTTGGGGGGTTGTTTGTTTGTTTGTTTGGGGGGTTGTTTGTTTGTTTTTTGGGTTTTTGAGACAGGGTTTCTCTGTGTAGTTTTGGTGTCTGTCCTAGATCTCGCTCTGTAGACCAGGCTGGCCCCGAACTCAGAGAGATCCGCCTGCCTCTGCCTCCTGAGTGCTGGGATTAAAGGCGTGCACCGCCACCACCTGGCTCCTTTTGCTGTTTCTTAAACAGAGACCTGGCTCAGGACATCTGTAAGGGACATTCCCAATTCCTGGAACACTCTGGTCCTAGAGCCATGAAAGTATGGCTTGCTCTTTATTTTCTTACAGGTCTTTCCCTCTGTTTCAATTAAAAATATTGTTTGAGAATTTCACATACAGTGCAGTGCATTTTGATCATATCTACTTTTCCTTCCTCCCCTCAACTCCTCCCACTTCCGTCTTGATATCCCCCTCTCAAATTTCTGTCTTCTTCTTCTTCTTCTATTACATACTTATGACACACACACACACACACACACACACACACACACACACGCACGCACGCACGCACGCACTCATGCACGCATGCATGCATGCATGCAGACACTTTTGCCTCTGGTTGTGCATCTATTGGACATGTTCTTTATATGGAATCCATCTACTGTAGTGACTGTCTTCAAGGCCTGTCTCAACTGTCAACCACTTATCTGTATGTTCTTCCTCTGACAATCTGTTTTCTACCCCCAGGTCTTATAGTTATCAGAATTAATTCTTCCTCATCTGATCCTGATGTCAATCACTCACACCTTCTTTATGACATTAACCACTTTGTATTATGCTTATTCAACTTATAACTGTTTTAAATAATAAAGTTTTTTTCTGGTCACAGGACTCAGAGAACTCAAACTGATGCTGGCCTGAAAGTCTCTTCTGGGTGGCTAGGTCTCATAGTGTTGGAAGGTGCTGTGCAAGCTGCCAGGGAAGAAGAGTTGTCAACAGTCCTACCCAGCTATAAATCCTGCAAACTATGATGATTGACTCAGAAAGATATGCTCAATGGTGCAACAGTGGCACTAATATCTTGGGAGAAACAAACAGCTGTCTGATTGGACTGAAGGCCTGCTCAGTAGGAGGGAACTTATGCTCGGCACTGAAAACCTACCCAAGAAACCTTGACTGGAGGTCATAGACTCTTGAGAAGAACTTACTACTACCATTTTGCTAAATTAATAACTGCCTTCTAAGTATTTATCCTCATACCCAAATGTTAGTACAGCTCTCATGCCTTATCAAAGAAGCTTTTTTCCCCCAGAAGATGGAGGTTATTGTAGAGATCTGTAACTGGTCCAAGTGCAGATAATTAAGGGACTGTCAAGTGCCCATCCTCAAACACACCCCCTACACCCAAGGCTTAGGGACCACTTTCACCCCTATTTGAGGAGACTTGTGCGCCCACCCCCTTCAATACTGGGATGTTGACCGGTGTGTATTGAACAGGTCTTAGGAAGGCAACTATAGCTATGGGACAACATCCCTGTCAAGTCCAGAAAACACTATTTTGTAGCAATCTTGCTGGTCCTCTGGTTCTTACAGTCTTTTCATCCCCTCTTGTGACATGTTCTCTAAACCTTTTTGTCAACTTGACACACACACACACACACACACACACACACACACACACACACACACACACACACACACCTGGGAAGAGAGAATCTCAACTGAAGAACTGACTCCATCAGATTGTCCTGTGGACTTGTCTGTGAGGCATTTTCTTGAATAATGTTGGGTGTGGAAGGACCCAGCAAGCTGAGCTTTCTCATCTGCTCCTGCTACCATCTCCACACCACAGACCAACAGCTCAATGAGCCGGATTTATTTGTGAGCCGTCTTTGTCTAATAATTGTAGCTGTGATGGAGACCATCACAGAAAACCACAACTGGTCAAAATACAGAGAACAACTGATCGTTGGGTGCCCATCCCCAATAGATACATCTACAACACAACTCCTGTACCTAATGCTAAAGGGACATTACAGAAGAGAAGAAACAAAGATTGTAAAAGCCAGGGGAAGTCTACTATGAGATTGTGTCTCTGAGAAATAACAGGGATGCTATACCCATGATACCACAACAATATGACTGCCTAATCAAGACCCAAACAAAGACAACACCAAGAGACATGCTAACACAAAAGGGGAATAGCTAACAGTGACCGACACCTAGACTAAGAACTACAGGCAACTAATGATGAGAGAGAGAGAGAGAGAGAGAGAGAGAGAGAGAGAGAGAGAGA